>JAFBJR010018220.1:2712815-2953593 GCA_016785285.1 Brachirus orientalis
TATAAATATCCACCCAGTGTACATAAATAGCTATCATCAGTAATCCCATTTAAAGACAATAAAACTGTGAGCAGGATTTTAAATTCTAACCATTACTGTGCCAAACCATCAACGGAACAATTTAAATTTTGCCATTTCACCTGGAAAAGTAAATCCTACCACCTGACATTTCATCTGATGCAACTCACTTTTGTTCAGGACACTCTTATTTTGAAGGGACAGCTCGGCTGTTGCTACGTGCCACTGGCTCGCGCGCTCCGCTCGGCCTCCGCGCGATGGGCGTGGCTTGCTCGCTGGTTTCAGGAAGCAGTGTGCGACAGCAGATGCAGCGAGTCTGCCTTGTTTTCGCACGAAATTCACGGGAACACGGGCGAGCGGATGACGTCGTGGAGAAAACACGGTTCGAGCGCCTGACCCGTGATTGTGTCTCACCTCGAAAGGATTTTTACTTAACACCGTCAAAAAAGGAAACCTCACAGGTGAGTCATGACACAGTTTTGGGGGTTTTTTCTTTTAACGTGTCGTCGCCGAATTTGCCGAGCTAACGCGGTTTATTTGTCAGCGGATACCGTGTAAAATATTTGAGGAAATGAGATTGTGAGCCAAACGGTGACACATTCCGTGTCCGTGTTACACATTTATTTATGTTTAACTACGGTGGAGTTGTTTCGTTATTCTGTCCGATGATGTAAACAGTAAACAATGTATACAAAAGTTCGAGCAGGTGTGATTCCCGTAAGTATTACATTATTGTTTGTTTAAATCGTTTATATATACGATTATATATAATCGTATAAATATATATTATTATTATAATTTTATATATTACATATAGATACACACACTATATATATATTATATATAGTGTGTGTGTCTGTGTCTATGTAAAGGATGGGAACACTACGATATTATCGCGATACAAATCAAGTCACATTATGCTGATAGTGGTGGATTTCCATTATTGGGAAACTTGTGAATGAATGGAGAAAAGCTTCAGCCCAGTGACTTGCTTTACAGTGTGCTACAGTGGTCAGGAAGCGGCGGCTCGTGGGCCAAATTTGGCCCGTCAGCATCAGTATTTGGGCCGGCAGATGACTTCGCAAATTAGATTTTAAATTATTTGCTCATCTTCACAGGGAACGACCATTACGTACCGAGTTCACAGCCCCACCTGACTATCCATTACACTGATGTTGTAATGGATAGTCAGGTTTGGAGAGTGAATGTCCGTTAAATAACTGGTGCATATGCTTGGCTTAAATGACGAGCAGTGATCGAAATGATGAACAAGAATTATAAACAGTACTATAAAGGGAAAATATATTTTGTTGAGAGCATTTTTATTTTTGACATTTTATTCTCATATCTCCATATCATATGCTCACAAATGTGGGTTTTTCTTTCTGAAAAGACCTTTTCAGACAGTATTTTCAGAGTTGGTGGCAAATTTTACTTACTTATTTAAACCAATACATCCACTCTACAAGACTGGATATTTAAAATTAAAAGGGAAAAAAAAAATAGATTTTGCCTGATGACCAGAGGCCATATTTACTTGCTGAGCCCTGCTGTACACTGTTGTAGTGATTTATTTTGAAGTACCACAAGGGGGGGGGGGGCTGCATCTTCCTATCATTCCATGACCTAATCATTTATGATTATCTTATAAAGATTGTTATTCTTAGGGCCCAGGCACCGACTGGTGGCCCTGTTGGATACACGATCCCCATCTTTTTCTTCCACCTATCTTTGCACACACTTTTGAGGGCCTCGGTTACCGTGGCAACCATGCCATAATTGCACAAAGCAGGCAGATGTCGCCATGTGTTAGTATAACTAGCTCCCCCCCCCCACCATGTCCAGAATGTGGTGGTCCAGACGTTCCAGGACAGAAATGTTGCCAGGCCAGATTGAGCCTCCACAGGGTCAAGGCATCCATGTTCTCCTCCTCTGGACCAAGGAAGGAGAGAGATACATGTCCCACACGAGTGGAGAGGTCACAGCAGAGGAGCTGTGCATCTCAGCTGCTGAAGCTGTAGGTGAGCAGGACAACCTAATGCATCCACACTGATCAAAATAAATGTTTTGTGTCTTGTATCGTGACGTACAGAGTGCCTTGGCCAGTTTCGGTCCAGTTGAGTATATGCAGCTGTTGTTTGGCTCCCACTTGCATTATTTGGTTGTTTGTCAGATTTCTAGGGTGCGTTCACGCCGATTTTGTTTAGTCCAGTTTAACCGACCCCTGGATTGTTTGTGCCCCGGTTACCGAGACAAAGGAACTAGACTCTGGAGCGCTTAAAAGTGAACTCTGGAGCGGTTTATAACTGGTGTGTGCACAGAGGGAGAGTTGGGGCCTCTCACATCCAGAGCATGGATGCCGTTTAATGGCATGAGTGGTCTGACTCTGTTCCCTCTTTGAGTGCTTCTCCTCCTGGTTCTCTCAGCTCCTCACTGGGGAGTGTGGATAAGAACAAGGCTGGAGCTGCTCCACCACACCCACCCACTGGCAGCCTACCGAGGGGTGTTGCTCATCACCAGTTACCTGCCGATGCTCCATGTTGTAAAAATTGCAAAGAAATTGTCCTTTTTACCATCTGCAGTAACTGAGCAGAATTTGTATTGTTTACACTATATGGTGTATTTTAAATTTGTACGTATTATGAACGGGAACCAATCCAATCGGAAAAATGAACCATGTTTCAAATTTCCATCACGTATGGACTAGCAAACTGGACCCATAAGTGTGAATGCACCTCAAGAAATTCAGTTTAGTAGAGGTGGACTAACATGTTTACATGTATTTTAAAAGTATATAGTTTAATATTTTTGGTAGCGTCATATAAATGTCCTGTTAATTCCACAGGTATAACACCTCTGTGCCACGTATTGTTTGCTCTGTACAATCCGCTGTTGCGCTGTTGGTACAGTCCAAACCATGTTTTCAGTCCTGACATGAACTCCAGTCTCATATTACATTACGGTATGAGGTAAGTCTGTGTTTGAAACCCGTTATGTTTGTGTTTTTTTGCACACGGGGCAAAATCTTCACAAAGGCTGTCTTGTTTCCTTGTATCTAGATTTTACTTTCAGAATTGGCACGGGCTGAAGGAGAAAGAGCCATCTATATCCCGTTATTGCCTCAGACCAGGGACGGATCAAGGAGGCTCCCCTCTGCTCGACATCACTTCCGTGGAGTATCTATTCTCTCAGGTCTGTGTCTTAACAGCATGTTTCCTGGTCTGTTGCGACATCAAAATTCCACACCCCTGACACCAAACCACTTTGCTCCCCTGTGTCTCCAAATAGGCAAAATATAAATTTGTGAATGACGTGGTGCAGATGGAAGACATTAAGTCCGAGGAGGAGCTGATACGCTTTAAAAATGAGAGTTTGGGAATGGCCATACTTCACCTCTCACACCAGGCAATGGCGACGGGCTGCACTTTACAAGAGGTTGCGGAGAAAGTCAGGTAAACACTGGAGAGGGTGAAATCATATGTTGTCTTCTAATCAACTGTGATATTAATCATTATTATTTGTGCTTTAATGAGTGAATCAAGAATCAAGAAGCTTTATCTGTCACATGACATTGCAGGCAATGACAGTGAAATGCAGGTGTGGCAGCTCACGATTGTGCAAAATGTACATACAATTACGATAGAACTAGTAGAAAATATAAACAATAAAAGTAAAATATAAGCAAAATATACACAAGTAAGAATAAAAAATATAAGCAATATACACAGTAAGATAAAGAACAATAAGAGCAAACAAGTAGCATTAAGAAAAGTATACAGTCCATTACCAGGATGGTGTTTATCCTTCATAATTTTCAGGGCTCTGTTCGTACACCGCTTGGTGTGGATGTCCTGCAGGCAGGGCAGAGCAGTTCTGCATGTACGTTCCGCACAGCTTATCACTCTATGCAGAGCTTTTCTATCCTTGACCGAGCAGGTTCCGTACCAGGCAGTGATACTCCCTGTGAGCACTGACTCTACTGTAGAGGTATAAAATGTTCGTAGCAGCGTTGTGGTGATGTTGAACTTCCTTAACCGTCGGAGGAAGTACAATCGCTGCCTGGCCCTTTTGACGAGGGAGGTGATGTGTGTAGACCAAGTGAGGTCCTCAGTGATGGGAACACCAAGGTACCTGTAGCTGGTAACTCTCTCCACTGGGGTTCCATAAATCCTTAAAGGAGTTTTGAGTATGAGTGACATGTCTTCTAAAGTCAACAACCATCTCCTTAGTTTTGTCAACGTTAAGTTGCAGGTTGTTGAATTTGTGTTGAGATAATTACACTGGGGTAGGCAACACATGTTTGGTGTTATTGCTTAAAAATGTATAATAGCCTTACAGTATAATGACAATCAAGTGATTTTAGAGAGAGAGCTACAACTCTTATTTCTTATAGCCTTGGCAAATCTTGTCCTTGATGGGAGACTGAACAGATTTTGACTTAGATTTGGGCAGTTCAGAGAGGTGAGGGCACCTCCTATAGGCTGTTTTACGTATATTGGTCAAGAATCAACTGTTTTTTTCCCAAGGGATTTAGTTTATGTTGTGTTTTGACGATATTTTGCCAATTATATCCCATGTTGTTTTGTATTCCTCTGAATAGCTAAATCATCTTTTAATCTAATTCTTTCTTGACATCCAGGCAGCGCTAACATACCTTTCCTTTTTAGCTTCCTACATTGCATTCCAAAGTCATTCTCCAAACACATCTCCAAAACCAACTGCCTGACAAAAATCAGGATCCATAGAGTGTTTGCGGACTTTGTGCGAACCTTTCAGCAACACATCGAGGACAAAGGAGTCCAGGAGATCATGTGTAAGTACATTTCTACTCTTGAAAACTTGACGCCGCGTTTTGGCACAGAGACTTTCATCGTATCCCACCTGGAGGTGAGGGAGGATGGGGATGGAAGCAGCTCTTACTTCAACAGCACGAACGCTCAGGTCGTCTTGAAAGACAACTTCAGCGCTCCCACTCATGAAATAATGGTGTCGGGCACCAAGGGGATTCAGTGGCGGAAGGTGTCGGAGCAGAAGGTTTGTCAAGTTCAACCCTCTGTTGTAATCATTCTTGTCAATGCTCCTTGTTTTGACTTAATATCTTCTGACCTCAGGCGCAGGCAAACGCTTACCTCAGGAATGACTACATGAACTACACGAAGAAGGCAAAGCATCAGTCCTCTCAGCCGAATGCAACAACTCCAAACAAATTGACGAGCTTCTGCGATTTCCCTGAAATAACTCACATAGCCATCAGTGGTGCTAATGTGTGCATTAGCACTCAGGATAATCAGTGCATGGTGAGAGCACTTGTTTGGCCTTTTATGTTAAAGCCTCAGTGCATTAATTTAATTAGTTAATGTGTTTGTGATGTATTAGTGCCATTGGCAGTTTGTTCAATCCTCGTTGAAAACGTAGGGGCTTTTTTTTAATTGTATCAGCATTTTATCCACACAGAAACAATGTTTTGGGAGTAATGAAATGCTATTTATTCCCACAGTGGAAAAAAAATCTCAAAACAGCACCAGTGACAACCAATAAGCTACTTTGGTAAAACGATGATATCAACATCAACCCACATTGCCCTGCCATTCACCGTCGCTATCATTATCATCATCTTCTTGTGTTTGGAATTTGTTTGATATGTTCGTGTTGCAACTTTTATTTTCTTGTCCGCTTGGTTCTTTCTGTCTCCGTTTTTGAATCTGAAAACTTATTTTAATTCTTTTAAAAAAAGCACTCAAACCGATTTTTTGATTATCGAAATAGTTGATTAATTAATTAATCGGTTAATAATCGAGTAACTGTTTCAGCCCTAGTTTTATGCATTTTAATATTTAGTTTATATTTTTATAGAAAATTCTGTACACAGTGGCACTTGCAGTGCAGACATTAAATGTAGATTGAAGAGACAGAACATTAGTGTTGTTTGAGAACCACAGTTCTTTTGTATTATTTTAAATCATAAAACAGTAATCCTTAAGTAGATGGAGTAAAATATTTGGGGGGGGGGGTGAAATTGACAGTAATTATCGGCCAATGACTGCTCTGATTTCTAAAAAAATTGGCATTGTCTATAGAAAAACACTCATCGGTCGACCTTCAGGTCTTGGAGCGTAGTATGATGTTTTGTGTTGGTATGAGTTTGTAGGCGGGAACTCTGGTTGTAATCTAGTGGTGTTTTTGTTTTGTTTTATTTGTGTGTGCATATATATATACATATATATATATGTAGGAGGTTCAGATGAACTCCAGCCAGGAGGCCCGTTCCTTCATCTCTCTCCTGGATGGATACTACCGGCTGACTGCAGACGCCCACCACTATCTTTGTCACGAAGTGGCTCCCCCGAGGGTCGTGCTGAGTGAAGCAAATGGACTGCATGGGCCTATGCAGTGAGTTCATCCTCTCACACACACAGACACAAACGGACAATACAGGAGATGCTATGCGTCACATCACAACTCTGGTGCCTTTCCAGCGAGGATTTTGTGCTGCCGAAGCTGAAGAAGGAGGGAGTAGAGGACGGATCTTTCCTCGTACGGTGGAGTGCTCTTGACTATCGCAGCATCATCCTGGCTGTTCTGAACAATGTAAGTAAAAACCACTCTCCTCTCTGGGTGAGTTATTGCAGAAATGTGGAAGTGCCAAAGGGGAGGGGAAAAAAATATCTGAACTGTTTTTAGTCTCATTTTGTCAACGTAAGGAAATCTTTTTTTACCTTTTAAAGCCTGTCCAACACCGCAGGATAGTTGGCCAGAATTTGGTCTCAGTCTGGCCCTTCTGACAATCATGGATGCCTTCAGATTTCTAGCTGGTTGGAACAGATTATCTGGCCAAATTATCCTGCAGTGTGAGGGACTTACAGATGCGTTAACCCCTCAAGTTGTAAGTATTAAACTGGATTGATATTTACAACTTGAACAGTGATTGGCCGTGAACAGAACCCCGCAATAACCAGTAAGAGTGACTACCAGGAAACGGCTGTTGCATATTTTTGTTGTAGAAGCGTAACTTGTACAAGAGGAGTTGATTCTGTCTTCCACCACATTGTTATTTTTTGCCTTTCTCATAACAAAGCATCACACACACACAACAACTACTAACTGACAGCTAGTCACGTTAAATCACATCAGTTTCTGTGAGATCCCACATCCATGGAATCTCCTCCCTGAAGTTGTTCACTTAAACACCAAGTGTGCGGTCCTTCGTCTTGACTGGATCGTCTAGTCTGAAAATCTGACACTTTTTTTTCCCCCGTGTCAAGAAATGAGAAGGAGAAAAGATGATGGACAAATATGCAGATGCTGCCGCATTGCAGTGACCAACGTTCTTGGGGAATAGAAGTAATGAGAATTTTAACCCTTAAAAGATTTGAGGGAGAAGTGTTTACAACCTTTTCCAGCCGAAGGATCATCCAAACAGTCCATTCCAGCCGAACAATCTTCAGACTACATCTGCCTGCTGAAGACACTAAAAACCACAGTGTGTTCACCATTTAAACATCCAGTGCCTATGAACTATCATTATAATGATCTCTAACTATCTCTGAGTTAAAACAGGGAACCACTCTTAGATATCATTTCATCTCCTGTGGCAGTTTTACACTTCCCTACGTTATTGCAGTGCAGCAGTGGTAATATTTGTTCCTGCACACCTGTGTTTATGTGCCGCTCAGAATGGAGCGACACCGAGCCACAAGCAGTTTCGAATCGAGCACAGGGGCTCGGTGTTCCGTCTGGAAGGCTGGGACCGGGAGTTCTCAACTGTGAAGGAGCTGATGGACAGCCTCAAGTCATTCGTGCTCAAGTCGGGATCAGACAGCTTCGTTGTCAAGAAGTGCTGTTTGCCAAGGCAAGCAGGTAATGTATCTGTTTAACGTTGCAATTTTAGACTTTCAGTGCAGCTTTAAGCCTAAATTAAGCATCTCAATGAGAGAAATTATGTATTTTGGACAGAAAAAGGTGTTGGTCAACACTTTTCCGTCATAATTATTGACCAGTGCTATGTTGCTTTTGTTTGTGTCTGTGCCTCAGCACGTCACACTCTAAATGTGACCATAATTCACAAAATGGAACGTCAGGAAGACTTGAAATAGTGATTGAGACAGTCATCTCCTTAGGAAAATGTTATAAATAAAGTGAGAATTACACTCATAAACTTGCATACAAACCACGTGAGTCACCCCCTGATGGTCATTCAAGAGAATACATGTTTTAGACACTTCCACTGTGGTTTCAATCTTGGGACCAAAAGACTGCATCGATTTTTACAAACAGTTTATGGGTTCAATGTATGTGGTGCTAACCAGGCTATATTTTAAATCAGAACCCTGCAAGTCTTTTTGCCTCTTTTTTGGCCTTTTCCTCTATGGAGCTCCCACTACATTTTCATACATATTTCTATGACACCACCCTGAACTTCCATTGTTTACAGATTTATCCTTATTATTGTAAAACCTCACCTCACTTTCCCTCTCATGGCCACGTGCATATCTTTTCAACTGAGCTGCCACACAGCCAGCCCTGAAGCCATGTCCATGTTTAGCATGCTTCTGTGTTTTTTAACTATTGGCATTTGAAACAAAAAGCCGCTTTCCTTGTGTGTGGCCCCTCGCCACACACAAGTCATTTCCTTTTCCTTGCTTTCTCTGCCAAACATTTTTTTTCCTGCTTCTTATTCACCGGCTCTGCCATGATGAACATCTGAACTAACGCTTTTAAAAGTTTCTGCGATTCTGAGGACTGTGGTTCCGCAGCCCTGATCTTGCAAGGCTGGTTTTCTGCTAACAGACAGGCTCCAGTCTCTCAGCAACATTTAACCATCAAAGTGGTAAAAATCCTGCCTAGTCCTGCTTTAAAAATGAAAGCCTACAACCACAGGAAACCCCTATGTATTTATTTGTTAACCTTTTTAGTCACAGATAAATCAAGAAGTAAAGTCATAAACATGAGGCATTTATGTCTTTACCTGTGTTTGTGTGTGATGCAGAACTGTCAAACCTACTGGTGATGAGACAAGGTCAACATCAGCAGGTCAAAAGTGACTCCTCCAAGCTCCTTTTTAACTTCCATCAGCTCAAGGAGAAAAATATAGTGCAGGTGACGAGACCCTCACACACACGTTTACCACCATATAACTTCTGTTTCAAGTTTAGTTACTGACACGATTGCATGTTTTTTTTTATGTCTATGTATAAACAGGAACGACATCTGGGACGTGGGACCAGAACGAACATCTACTCAGGTCGTTACCTGACGCAGGGAGGAGGAGACAATGACGAGTCAAACAATAACCTCAGCGACCGCAAATCGATCCGAGTGGTTCTCAAGGTTTTAGACCAAAACCATAAGGACATCGCACTAGTAAGCCCTGTGATCTTTGCATGAATGGAAAAAAAGTTTCAGTTAATGTTAACTAGACTAGACTAATGCGTTATGCTCACATATTTATTTCTCACTCCTTTCCTTTTGTTTTTTTTTTTTTTTCAGTTTGAAACCGCGACTCTCATGAGCAAGGTATCGCACAGTCACCTGGTGTTTGTGCACGGTGTTTGTGTCAAAGGATCTGAAAGTAAGCGCAATAAATCCTCCAAAAAACTCACTTCCACTTTTAGATGTATGACTACCTTTTTTTCTTCTTTGACTTTTCATGTCTTATCAGTGGTTTGTTGTCATATTTTTCATTCTGCTACCAAATGATGGGTGAAGCAAGTGCAAACCCTCACCCGGCGTGCTCTCTTTTGAAGTAGATGCTGGTTGCTTGCATGTTGCTTGTAGCGATCGCAGAGATTTGACCTCTCTGATGTCTTCCTGCCCTTGCAGACATCATGGTGGAGGAATTTGTGGAGTTTGGGCCTCTGGATGTTTTCCTTCGCAGGGAAAATGCATCTGTGACACCTCAGTGGAAATTCATTGTGGCAAAACAACTCGCGAGTGCCCTCAGTTATCTTGTGAGTTCAAACGCTTCTCTCTTTTTTTTATTTTTGTTTTGTTTTGTGGAACTGATTCTAATTCTGTCACTTGCACCACCACATTGAAAAGGCCTTCATGTTGCCTCGCAGGAAGAGGAATAATTTTATATTATCTGCCCCATTTTAAACAACACATTTAGAAAAAGTACATGGATACAGTAACATTTTTTTAAACTGATCTTTAGGTTTTGAATTTGCACTGCTGCACCCAGGAAGTGGAAGTTATCATATTATCAGATTAATCTTTAGATCAGTACTGTGATAGTGCAACTCAAAAGTGCATATCAAGCCAATTACCCAACACAGTCTGTACTTTTGTTACTTTTTTGGTCTTTAAGGGAAAAAACAACACTAAAAAGTAATGAAAGTAAATTCTTATTTGGTATGATTGACCAGGACTGGAGTTGGTTTAAAAATTATATTTTTATGGCACTTTTCTGAAGTTTCTGCCTTCTAAAATAACACACAGTTCATGAGGGTTAATGACTACAACAATGTTTTTTATTGTAGGAGACAAAAGGTCTGGTTCATGGAAATGTCTGTGCCAAGAACATTTTGGTGGCAAGGCGCGGTCTGGAGCCTGGCACCACACCTTTTATCAAGCTGAGTGATCCAGGAATCTCCATGAGTGTGCTTTCACGAGAAGGTCAGTACCAGCAAGTGACTCCACAAGAATTAATGTCACATTTTCATCGAGGAAAATTATTAGCACTGGTTTCACAAACCAGATTTTCAGATTCAGAAACGACACCATTTCCAGGTTGATCAACATTGTTCAACATTTACTGACATTTTAGGGTCCGTGGACTGTTTTCGCACTCTAATTAAGAGAAGGCGGAGCTTTACGGGACACTGAACATGTGACTTTTTTAACGTCTGTTTTGGTCTCTCTGCGCGGCAGAGCGTCTCGAGCGAATCCCGTGGATCGCCCCTGAGTGCGTTGACAGCGGCACAGCCATCGGCAAAGCTACCGACCAGTGGAGCTTTGGCGTCACGCTGCTCGAAATCTGCAACAACGGCGATCTTCCCATGAGTCGCTACTCGTTGTCTGAGGTATTTTGTTTTTGACGGGTTTGGTGAGTAGCATTAACAATGATAAATCAAATGTAATATGATGTCGGGCCTCATTCATCATTATCTACATATTATATAGTTTATTTTCTTGTTAATGAAGTTCTTCTACGTCTGATTTATGATCATTTTTGAAACTGAACTGCAGTATGTTTTCATGTTTAAAAGTAAATACACAACAGTAAAATAGCTTCATCAAAAAATACAGTAAAAGATAGAACATTGTTTTATTTGTAACAGAATACACTCTATCAACCTATAAAATCTTAAAAAAAATTATGTGAAAAATAAAACAAGTATTGTAAAAAGAAAAAAAAAAAATCCTAAGAACAAACTGAAAGCATAGCAGGACGACGCCTGGCTGGTTGTAATTCATTCCCTTCACCACCAGGTGCCACTAAATCACACACATTTAACATATTCTTTCTCCTCCATCAGCCACAAGCTTCACCCGCCTCTTTTATCTGATTGTCACTCAGATTTCACCTTTCACCCCAACAGAAAGAGCGCTTCTATCAGCAGAAGGGCCGTCTAGCTGAACCGTCCTCCCAGGAGTTGGCCACTTTCATCAACATGTGCTTGACCTACGAGCCCATGGAGAGGCCCTCGTTCCGCACTGTGCTCAGAGAGCTTCCACAAATCCCAGAAAGTAGGTTTTTAACTTCTTCTCTTTTTTTGTCTTTCAACCTCTCTCAGACAGTGTGTGCATGGGACATATGGTTGTGTTTTTATCTTTGCACACAGATCCCGATATTTCTCCCAGTGAAACTGTCCCCGTGTCTGACCCGAGTGTGTTCCATAAACGCTATCTGAAAGAGATTCGGGAATTAGGAAAGGTGAGCTCCAGCTTTCTCTTGCTCCATACGGCTCAGTGTTTGTCAGTATAGTGCTCCCAATGTCATGTGACTCAGTTTACTCACGCCGTCCTTTTGGCAGGGGAAAAATTAACAGTACCAGCGCCAGTTTCAAGGTGTAAGAGTTTAAATACCACAATGCTGACCTACCTGCACAGTACTTACAATACCCCGAGTGTGAAAACAGCCGGAGCGGACGTTACTCCAGACCTGTAGTATTACGACATCATTCTCATTCTAATCCAGAGAACACATACACATCACAATAAAAATACGAAAAAATAAACATTAATGTCCCAAAATATAGCAAGGCTTTCCATATACACCCTGAACGTCAGTAAAAAGAAAACGCAGTGAGTAGTACTTGATATAAAGTAATCACTCCATCTCCTGTGGATTCTCGTCACTCCATCTTTTACGTTCACTTTGAGTGAAGGATCTTTGGAGATCTGGGAAATACTGTAATGTTTGGACTATTTACGTCCCTGAATATAAGCCGCACCAACTAAATTTAAAAAGAAAAAAAAAAAAGTACATATATAGGCTGCAATTTGTCTATAAGCCGCAGGTGTCCGCGTTGTGACATGAGATATTCACACGAGCACTCCCGACACTCCCGACCCGTGCACTGGAAGTGATTTATTTTTATTTATTTATTTTATTTATGTCGAGGCAACAGCAACATTGTAAAACAAGATGGCTGCAAACAGGTTGAAGTATGATTGAAAATACAGAGAGATTTCACAAGTTTGATAAAGGTAACCCGCCAACTGCTCTCCTGGTGCATACACAGAAACGCCCCCCTGGTTAGGTCTGATAGTTTTGCTTGACGGAGCCTGTTCTCAGATGAAGGACACGGCACGTAAAAATTGTTATATTGTTTCTGTTAACAAAGACCAAACAGAAACAGAAGCATCAAACGTAAATAAAAATGCCAAAAGTTACACAGTGCAGCTTTAAGTTAGAGGCTGATTCACACCTCGTTGTTCTGTGCTTCAGGGTCACTTTGGAAAGGTGATTCTGTACCTGTATGACCCGGCCAACGATGGCACCGGGGAGTACGTGGCTGTGAAGTCTTTGAAGCAAGAGAACGGTCACATGTCCGAGGGCTGGATGAAGGAGATCGAGATTCTGAAGTCTCTTTATCACAACAACATTGTCAAGTACAAAGGTTGTTGCACCGAGCTGGGTGAGACACCATGTTATGATATTATCATGATAATATGTAAGTCATAGTAAGTGATAGTATCAAGATATTGCAACATACTGAGTATTTGCGAAATCATATTGCAATATACTCCTCCACTTGACACCATCCAGTGAACTGAAATGTAAGTTGATATTTATTTTTTTATTTATGATAATCCTCAAAAAAGGCAACGTGTGCTCGTAACATCAGTCAAAATAATGAAAGCTTAAAAAAATCGGTAATCGATATGATATCGCCGCACGAAATATTGCTTGATTTCATGGTATTGATTTTTATTCTCCACCATTTTTGTCTCCAGGACAACCAGGACAAGGACAAATAGAAATAAAGATTTAATCCACTAAACAAAGGGCGTAACTAATGAAATGAAAATCATGTTAGTTAGTCTGGAACTAACAAGTAAGTTAGGCTTTGGACTGACACTTACCTTTTATTAGTGTGTTGTCCCTCTGTCTGTTTGGCAGGTGAGTAATGTGCTATTCCTATTCGGGGTGATGTGGGCCGGGATTGATACAGTGAAATATCGCGATATTTTATGTAGCAATATTATATCACTTTTGAGATTTTTTTTTTTTTAGCATATAATTTTAACTGACGTTACATATTAATTGATGTTTGAGTCCACTAGATGGTGCCACGTGCTCACTCTCACAATGTTGAGCGAGCATATCGGTAATATATGATTTCGCAATTACTCGGTATTTTGCAATATCCTGATGATACAGTGTTGTGGTGTCTCTGGCGATTCCCAAAAATACAGTACGTTGAGATGACTTTGTGTGAAATGTGCTTTAGAAATAAAGTTTGACTGAATTTGTTGACGGAGCCTGTTCTCAGATGAAGGACACGGCACGTAAAAATTGTTATATTGTTTCTGTTAACGAAGACCAAACAGAAACAGAAGAATATAGCATCAAACGTAAATACTCGGTGTTTTGCAATATCCTGATGATACAGTATTGTGGTGTCCCAAAAATACAGTACATTGAGATGACTTTGTGTGAAATGTGCTTTAGAAATAAAGTTTGACTGAATTTGTTGCTGAGCTCCACAGCTCTTTTAAAACCAAGATGACTGGTGGCAGCTTATTCATATCTTATAAATAAATAAAAACAAACAAATAAAATAATAGAAATCATGGACTGTCGCTTTGTCCATTGACAGGAGGACAAGTGGTGCAGCTAATAATGGAGTACCTTCCTCAGGGAAGTCTGCGAGAATATCTCCCCTCACGTAAACTGGGTGTACCCCAGTGCCTTATGTTTGCTCAGCAGATCTGCCAGGTGAGTTTGAGCTGCTTCTCTAGTTTGTGCTAAACATCTGAATATCCTCTTTATCTCATATTATTAATGTTTTTATTTTTGTTTTTTTTTTTTAAAAAAAAAGGAGATAGAAGCACAAATGAGAACCAGTTTTTCTGGGCGTCATACCAAGATAAAAATATGTCTTTCACACTTTCAGTGGGTCTTGATTTGGGGGTTGACCGATATCGATACCATTTATTCCTAGTTAAAGAGACCAATCACTGATATTTGGAATAGATATGCTTTGACGGGTCTGTCAGGATTTCGAATTTTACAAACTCCATCTCAAAACTGTGTTCAAATGACTTTAATTTTAATCAATACGTCAACTGTTTTTACACGGCGATGCCATTTTTCAAACCAGGAACATCTTTGACATGCGTTTTTATAATTAAGACGTTTGGTTTGAAGTCCTTGTTTGACCCTTTTCTATAACATTACCTGTCTTCTGAAGGGGATGGATTATTTACACTCCAAGCGATACATCCATCGAGACTTGGCTGCCCGTAACGTTTTAGTGGAAAATGACAGCTTGGTGAAGATTGGAGACTTCGGCCTGTCAAAATACATCCCTGAGGGTGAGATCTACTATCGTGTACGTGAGGATGGAGACAGTCCAGTTTTCTGGTGAGTTCACACAGCGCCTCACTGGGGTTTCCAGTGTTTCATTCCATGATTTTAGCAAAAATAATTCCTATTTCTTTTCCACTCTCTATAAAGGTATGCAATTGAGTGCCTGAGGGAAAGTAAATTTTCCTTTTCATCCGACATTTGGTCCTTTGGTGTCACGTTGTATGAGATCCTGACTCGCTGTGACCCACAGCAGAGCCCTCCAGCGGTACGTCACCTTTTGTCTCCTAAAAGAACATTTCAAACGATACTTCGGCTGTTTTAAGTACAGTTGCATGATGTATTGACCCATTTGTTCTGACAGAATGGAAAACAGATTTTAGCTGCTGACCTAATAAAATCTACACTTGCCTACATCTGTAATATCTTAAGTATATGTGAGCTGCTTTTTTCTCTCTTTAAGACTGCTTGAAAATGAAGTTTGTAAACTGCTCACTCCCCCATACTGAATTCCATAGAGAAAATCACCGCTTTTAGCTTGCAGTGACACAAACTGTCTGGTCTACTGCCGCCTTATTTGTTAAGTTTGTGCTGTTGAGGTTAATCTGAACAGAAGTTTTCAAACACCAAAGTCTGCAAACTTCTCATTTGAACTTGCTGATGGTGGCAGCAGTGGATCAACGACTCCTGTGTGCCATCATATAAAATTGCTAATTTTGTCTATGGACTTTGGTGCTGGAAATGTGCAGTTTATAACCTTCACTTCACAGTAGAAACAGGCTCTTAAAAGATTGAGGAAAAAGTATAGCATAGATTTAATTAGGTGAGCCTTTTTTAAGTAATTGAAATGTAGTTTTTCTTTCAGTTCCTGTTGGCAGCCATGTTTTCATGTTTCTGTTTTTTTGGCACAACCACAACTCAAATAACCTGAACTACCCCTTTTTAAATTTGCCCATATTTCAATGTAACTGTACATTTGAGATCTTTGTATTAAATGCACTTGTGTGTTTTTCTTTGCAGAAATTATTTGAAATGATGGAATCACCGCAGGGACAGATGACTGTGATGGCACTCCTTAAACTGTTGGAGAGAAACCTGCGATTGCCTCGTCCAAATGATTGCCCACATGAGGTAACATTACATGCTCATTAAATGGAGCTGTGTGCCTACATTATTACTTTACCATCTACGGTAAAGTAATAAACAATAAGAAATAAACATCTTTGTTGTGTTCTTCTGATGAGCAAAGGGGGCATAGATGCAGGCCAAGCTGCAGGCCAAGCTGCGCTCACAGTGCCCTCTGCTGGACAAACTGCTAATTATGTTTAAATGTCTGGTGCTTTTCTAGGCTTTATTTTTTTTTTACAGGTCGTTTGTCATCATCTATTACATATAACTGCATATTAGTAGTAATTTTTCAATCGATTAATTGATCCATAAAATGTCAGAAAACGTTGATCAGTGTTTCCCAAACCTCGAAATGATGACGTTCTCAAATGTCTTGTTTTGACCACAAACCAAAATTAATCAGTTTAAATTATTTATTGGTCAAATGGAGCCATGAAACCAGAGAAAAGAAAAGAAAGAAAAAAAAAAAACCCCAGAAAGCTTGTATTAATTATTGAAAAAAGTAATGAATAATCGATTATCAAAATAGCTGAGGATTAGTAATATACCAGGTGACAGTGATATAAATTTATATCATTTTATTTTAAATTTTAAATTTTTACAGTTTGCAGCATTAAATCATTTCACTTCTTTTAAATCACTTCTTATAAATCACTTCTTACTCCCATTTTATAGACTGGCATTCTTGTGACTTTGCCTTTTATTTATATATTTGTTATATATATATATATTGTTTTGTTTATCTCCATATTGTCTACCTGACACTTTTTTTATTGACAGTTATTATCTAACACCTATAAACCTTGTTTTTATTTGCTTTATTTATATGACCACTATTATCATTCTTTTAGTTCTTGTTACTTTTGTTTATTTCTTGTCTGCCATCTTGTTTTTTATCTGGACTGTTAAAGCACTTTGCTTTTAGGTGCTATATGAATAAAATTCTTAGTATTATATTATTAGTTCTGTGAAAATCTCATAACCAAGCATAGATTCAGGATGCCTCATTAAAAATAAATGACTTTTAGCATGTCGAGTATCCTGACATTTTCATGATTATTTATTTATTTATTTTTCACATCCAGGTGAAACTGTTGATGGACCAGTGCTGGGCCACGGATCCGGAACAACGGCCGTCATTCAAATCCCTCATTGAAAGGTTGGAAGCTATTCGTCGAACCTACGACTGGCAGCCAGGTACAAACTTCTCACTGGCTCAGATTTGCTGACGAATGAATCGAGGATCTATTTGCCTACATGTCATCACTTTGCTACCTTGGCAACCGCATATTACTCCGTCGCCAGTAATGTGTTTCATGCTGTGCAATCGCCTGCTGCCTCCATTTATATTGATGTGTTTTTGATAAAGGCACCCTGCTGTCCGCTCATATGTGATATTATGAACACAGTAATAAAGTCAGTTGGTGTGTGTGTCTCTTCCTGGTTGATGAGTTGAATGTTGGGGGCAAAGCCATTTAGTGTGCGTGTTTGTCTAAAAAAAGGGAAAGTTGCACGTTTACATATACTACAGTGATTGTTTAAGGTAGGAACATTATGATTTTTTTTTCATTCTATGTTTAATTTCTGTACATTTTTTTTTGGATGATCTTTCGTACAAACCAGATGGTTAAAAACATAATAAACTCCCCCCCCCCCCCCCCCCCCCCCACATCACCTTTCTGGAACAGACTGATTCCTGTGTTAGAATTGTGTATAAATTCACAATTTTGTGTGGAACACAGTTTCATAACAACAACAACAACATCTGTTACGTTTACAACTCATTGATCAATACGGAACCTAGGAGGTAAAAAATATCACGTGGCCATAGGGCTGTAACAATTAATCCATTAATAATCGGTTACTAAATGATGTTCAGTTCTAGAGTTGTTAATGATTAAAGTTTTCCCAGCTTCTTAAATGTGAATATTTTCTGGTTTCATTGACAAAGAAATCATTAAAACTAAAAAAGATTGGTTCATGGACAAAAAAAAAAAAAAAAAAAAACAATGTTGAAAATAATTGACAGAGTAATTAATCGATTATGAAAATAATAGTAGCAGCTCTACGTGGTCACACATTAATACTGCACAAAGACCTGAAGCTTGGTGATTGTATACTTTTAAACCCCGACTGAAATACGATTCTTTAAGTTATTGTTTCACTGTAAAACCTAGTAGAACATATTAATAAATTAGATTTAAATTGAACTCTACTGTGAACATATTCCACCCAAGTTAGTGCAACAATAAACTTGAGATATCTTAATCACATCAAATTGTTTTTGAGTTAATACATGTATATGATCCAAGGTAATCGGTTTCGTCAAACTGTTTGAATTGAAGAGGTTTTACAGAGGTTCTTCGTCGCAATTGCATTGGAGTTTTAACAGAATAAATAAACTCCCGTTTGCAGCCGAGCATTGAACTGTGGATAAGACTGGACCTTTCTTTGAAGCACAGCATCAAAACCTGATAAATGGAGCCTTGACCTCAACACTGTTGCTTAGATAAATTACATAATAGTAATTTATCTAAATGTACACATTAATCTTAATTTATTTTAAGTGATAAATGGCTTATTTGGTGGCCTCAGCGTAAAGACCCGTGTGACAGATAGATAGATAGATAGATACTTTATTGATCCCGAAGGAAATTCAAGACACACCACCAATGTTGTTGAGCAGCAGGTGAGGGGGCAATTAAGTAGACATATTTTCATTAATATTCATCAGATGTTCGGATCAAATGTCTGCCAACATGTCGAGAAAGACCCAGTAAAGGAAATCTGTCTGATATAATGTCATAAATTCTACACATTGGATCTTTAAATCATTTTAGACTGGTGAACTCTCTTGTATGATTTTGTTAAAAATCCAATTTATATAGTTATATTTCAACAAACTGAGGCTCACGTTAACTCTGTGGCCGTACACGGATGCAAAACATGTTTGATATTAGTTTTAGATATTAGTTCAGTTGCTAATATCGAAAACTGAGTTGTAGTCCAATTCCAATTTGTCCAATTCCAGTTTTAAATATCTACAATTATGACTAGTTAGTTGTCACAATTCCAATTCAACATATCTTTAATTATCCTCAACTGAGGACATCTTGAAGGAAGATATCTTTTTTTAGATATCTTGAAGGAAGTTTATCAGAATAAAGTTGTAGATATCTCGAACTTGAAATGTGATGCTGTAGATTTAGAGATATCTACAATTCAGGTGCCGATAATTGTAAAGATCCGCAAAAGTAAACATCTGAAAAGTAGATATCTATAATGACGAACCCCATGCACATGAATGACAAAACTGACGTCTTTCTGACTTCAGTTGACTTCAGAAAAACTGAAATACCGTTATCTGTGACGTCATTTTGACGAGTCAAAATTGAATTGCAGATATGAAACTGTAGTTTTGACTAGTAAGTATGACGTCACATATAAGTATAATTACAATTCATGACGTCACTGATATTTGGAATGGTGATACCAGATAGCCAGACTTGGGGATTAAATGTTAAAAAGGTTTGCCATAGAACATGATGCAGGGGACCCTTATGGCCCCGCCTCTTCCCTGCGTTACGTTATGGTTACGTAGAATGCGTCCTCCTCTCGTCCAATCAGAAGCGTCGCTGGGGCCATGTGTGTATTGTTTAAACTGCTCAAATCAAACAGTTTCCCGAGCAAGCAAAACTTGCACCGAACCCAGCGATGGCGGCCGCCGAGTCTGTAAGCGCAGCTGCTAGGGACGAAAGCGCAGACACGGGGCTTTCTTTCACCTCTCGTCCGCTTCACGAGAACCTCGACCTCGCATCCGTGAACCACGAAGCCTGGAGGACGGGAGACCGCCGCCGCCATCCCGAAGGCGAACCCGGCGAAGTGGACTCTCAGACACCGGGACGCGAGAGTCAGCGGAGGGTCGACGAGGACCTCAGATCACTGAGCCCCGAAGAGATCGCGAGCCGCTTGGAGAGAACTCGCCGGGAGTTTTTCAACCGTCGAAAAATAATCATCAAAAATCTGCCCTCAGATGTTAGCAATCAGGTAAATTTGAATCGTTGCGTGATTAGATTGATTGATCGATTGATTGACAGGGTCGTTCGGCTAACGTTAGCCTAGCTCCTGTCTGCCTGTCATGCTACATAATGTTAGCCCGCTAAACATTTAACTCGTCGGCTGCCTTTTAAACTTAAACCAGTTGTGCTTCGAGATTTTTTTTTTGTCGTAATCCTAAAACGACTACACGGTATTACCGGGCGTCCGACGAAAACCGTCAGCACCGTGTTTTAATGTTTGGGCTCAGTTGGCTAACACAGCCTAGGCTACATAACAGGTGGTCAGTCGGATATAATGTCAATCGATAATGTCGTTTGTGGCCTGTGTGACCTGCCATTTCACCCTCGTTAAGTTTAATATGAAATCTAAAAGTTTTATTAATATTTATTGTATAGTACTAAAGCTGTCACGCGGTGGATGGTTTAACTACATATGTTTGTAAAGAAACACCTTTAAATCAGTTTTCTGTTAGTTCGGTCCTGATGGCTTTTTTTTTTTTTTTTTTTTTTTTGGAACGTGCCTGACTCGTGGGGAGCTGTGTGCCTGCGGGCAGTACCATTGTTCATAAAGAGGTGGGGGTGCACAGAGGGGGTGTTCGAGATGTGAGTTGCAATATAACAAAAGGTGGAAGGCGTGTAGACAAAAAATGTTTCAGAAAATACTAGACAGCCTCTCCATTTGTTTGTGAATGGGCAAAAAAAAAAAAAAAAAACACTGTGCAGAACAAATTTCTCCCTTCACAATGAGTCAGGGATTCACACCCCCACAAGTGCAATGGTGGTGAATTGGCAAATTTTCTGTCAACACTGAATAATTTGTCAGATTAGAATTTGTCAGAGTATCCATATGTATTTTTTTTTTCCTATTACTGATGCCCATGTTTAGATATCAGGACAGCTGATGACTGATAATAATCTTTTTTTTTTTTATTTCTTGGCCCTGGCCTTCTTTAACTTATTCCCCCTTTTTTCAGTGATTTAAATTTACTAAAGCCATTTATGTCAGGAATTTGGAACAGACTAAGTGAGAAAGGCAAGGTCGATTTAAGCCAAGTTTGTTCCTCTCTTTAGGTTGGAAATGCAGGCTATCTAGGGCAAAATTCAATGGATGCTTGCAATTAAAACACTTAATCAGTCAGCCAAATCCTCTGCCACACTTTAAGCAGAAATGTATAATTATGTTTATTGTTGCTGATATTTTGGTGCACTTTTTTTAAACACTATTTGTGACTGAATTTTGTCAGGTTGCTTGCAACATTTTGTGTCCCTTATGTCTTGTGTCCTTTTTTGTTTCTTTTTAACCACAGCTGTAAGACAAATCCCCACCGAGGGACAATAAAGGACTGAACTGATATCAATTAATGCAAAGATTGATTAAACTTCATTAACCAGTTAATGTTCTGTCTTCCAATCCAACTTTATTTGTAAAGCACTTTAAAACAACCAAAGTGGACTAAAGATTCACTTTGAAAAATATATACTGTGTTTTCAATAAAAATATTAAATATGAAATGCATGTCATCAAAACAAAACTTTAAGAAAAAAAGGCACTTTTGGATGAAACTGTAGTTTCTGTAGGTTGAAACATTTAAATATTGAGAACAAAATGCATAATTTGTATTAATTGGCCAATGCCAATCATTTCGTCTCCCGTTATCCTCATGTCTGCAGCCCTAATTACAGTAAATCTGATTTATCTTTTTTTTTATGTTTACAGGAAGTTCACGAGCTGCTGTGCAACTATGACTTGAAGTACTGCTTTGTTGACAAGTACAAAGGCACAGGTTGGTCTCACTGCTTGCTAGTCACATTTACCTTTTCACTGTAAATACTTTTTTCTTTGCTCTATACAAGAAAAAAAAATCATTAAAACTTAATACTTTTGGTTTGTGGACGAAACAATACATTTGAGAACATTGTCTTTTTGAGGTTTAGGAAATATAATTTATGGACCGATTAACCAATCAAATAATTACTGTGATAATAATCATTAGTTGCAGCCCTAGAAATATTTGGGTCTAGCTCTTGTCTTTAGAACACTGACCAATTGAGTTTGAAGAAAAGTTCATATGGTAGATTATTGCCACAGCTAATGATTATTTGATATGATTTATATTGTAGCATATCAGAAAATGTCCTTTGTCCAAAAGACAAATGTATTCAGTTTATCATCACAGAGGAGCAGAGAAAACAGCAAATATACACATGTGATATCCTGGATCAGTTTATTTGTGCTTATTGAAACAGACTAATTTATTAATTCAATTTAGTAGGTGATTACTAATCAATTATAAGTGCCAGAGGAGACACTCCTCTGGAGTGGGCATGAAAAACTAGAAATTGCTGTTTTACCCTGAAGTCGTTAAAATGTGAAAGCTGATTTATTAGCAAGAAATAAAGGTGTAAATAAAAACAAATAACATGACGCAAACATCTGCTTCGACTTAAACGGTTTTGCACACTGTCTGGCAGCAGTAGCTGATAGCAGAGGGCCATTAGCTTCTCCCAGATGGTAAATCCAGGGTCTGCCTTGCACTGTCATGGATGAACAGTCGCATTCAAATGTTTTCTTCTTTTTGTGTGACTTTCACTTATAACCCCTCTTTCAAAACAGAGATAAAAGGATGTTCACTTCCCACGTGGCAGCAGACGGATAATGGGGCTCTAGTGCACTCGTATGCGTTCTAATGAGGTTCTGTTATAGACCGTTTGAACAGAATGTGCTAGTAACACACAGTACTTGGCTAGGGCTGCAATGATTTATTGATCATTAATCGTTAATTATTTTAAGAATTTATTTCTGTTTTTTGTTTGGTTGGTTAGTTTTTGTTCATTTTTTTTGCCCAAAATCGGCCATTCAGTAGGAATGGGCATATCTTGCAAAAAATCGAGTAGAATATTCCAAACTCAAGTGCATGAAGTCTAGTGAAAGTAATGTAGGGTTCATGGCATGTTGACCTTATTGGCGCACATTTAAGGTGCATTCAAACACACATTAAGTGCACTAGCTAAATGTTTGCTGCTTCAGACACCTTGCAATAATAGTAGCTCCACAAATTAGGTCATGGGTGGAGTAGAAAGATTTGTAATTAAGTGCATTAAAAAAAAAGTATTTATTTTTACTATGTTTACAATTTTTTTTTTTTAGCTTTTTGCATGTGAAAATTTTCTAGTTTCCTTGGCTCAATACTTTTGGGTTAAGAATAAAACCAAATACTTATGGACAACATTTTGAGGTTTTGGAAACACACCGTTTAACATTATGTCACATTGTTTTGGGCCGAAACAGGTCCTCGATTAATCAAGTAAATAATGAACCTCTTAATTGGTTTTGAAAATAATCACGCAATCATGTTAACAGAATTGATCGAGAAACTCCTACACTACCCAGTCTGCAGTATTCTAACACCAGAAGACAATAATGCAACATCATGCATGCAAGCTGCTGTTAAACACCATAGAAGAATAATGGTGAGTTGGAGCCCTAGACTTGGGTCTATACGTTAAAGTACAATTCCGAACAAAGTACCTTTTTTTTTTTTTTTTTTTAAATTCACATCAGATGCTGGCAGCCGTTGCAGTTAAATGTTGCTGTCACAATAAAAGCTTGTCGTGAGGTGACAATGTGCCTCCATAATTCTCTTAAGGCAGAAATTGTGTCCCAACATACATCTGCTCACTGATTTCTCCTCATCAGACATGAAGATGGACTTTGCTTTGCTTGTGCTGACCGATTAACATCCCTGTCCTCGCCTTACGCTTAACTGTGTTCGTTGTCACCCACAGCGTTTGTGACGCTTCTCAATGGGGACCAGGCGCAGTGTGCCATCAAAGAGTTCCACCAGCATGTGCTGCGCGACAGGGAGATCTCTGTGCAGCTGCAGCCGACAGATGCTCTGCTCTGCATCGCCAACCTGCCCCGCTCTTTCACCCAGCAGCAGTTTGAGGAGTTGGTGCGGCCCTTCGGTAACCTGGAGCGCTGCTTTTTGGTGTACAGCGCCTCCACTGGGCACTCCAAGGGTTATGGCTTTGTGGAGTACATGAAGAAGGACTCGGCGGCCAGGGCCAAGTCGGAGCTTTTGGGGAAGCAGCTGGGCTCCCGCATGCTGTACGTCCACTGGTCTGAGGTGGGGTCGCTCACGTACCCGCTGCTGCACTCCAAATGTCTGTGCATGGACCGCCTGCCCCCCAACCTGCTGACAGCCCAGGACCTTCGCAGCGCCCTGGGAGACGCCCATGAGCCAGTCTTCTGCCAGGTTATAATCGCAACACACAAACGCAGATTTTAATTACCAGCCGTAATCTCGTAACCAACCAAGGTTGACTTGATACAGGATTAAGACATGGTATTCACTTACAGGGGTCACAAGTTCATGTATCAACAGTGTTTGAAAGGGATAATTCTGTTTTTTATTAAAATCTTATGCATTTTTGTTGCATTATCATTCTAGGACTTGGACATTTGCTCTCTCATTGATAATATAGTTGCCAGCAGGGACAGAAGGAAAACATTAATCTAAATCTACACCTGATCAAGTTTATAATATGTAGGGAATTGGAGTGATATTTTTTTTTTCTTGATGTTTGGCAGACTTTTCCAGCAAAACGCAGAATTTTGTACACCAGTCACTCTGTTCACACAGAAGTCCATAGAGACAATCTGAAAATTTAACGTCAAAGCACATGAGTCGTTAAACAAATCGGAACAAAGAATTTGTGAGAATGAAGGCAGCATTGGATTAAGTGACACAATTTTTACAAACAAGGCAGCAATAAAGCAGCCTGTTCTGTGTCCCTGTGGGCCAATAAAGCTTTTTTTTTCTTTCCTCTATGAACTTTGGTGCAGGAGAGTGAGTGATGTGCACTTAAAAATACTTTAATTTGGAGCAAAGAAACCAGAACAATTCACATATAAGAAGCAGAAAAATCTGAATAATTTAATTATGTAAACACTCAAACCGATTAAACCATTATCAAAATAGTTGATTTTTTTTCTATGGACTTTGGTGCAGGAGAGTGAGTGATGTGCACGCCTAAGTTTTCTGCCGGAAAAGCCGGTCTTACCATGAGTTAAAGCAGCAAACATATGAAGATATTGTTGGGTGATTGTCATATCAGGGTGTCCTCACGAACCTTCTTCATGATCAGATTGGATTTCTGATCTTTTGAAGGCCTGAACACTGAAATGTCATCAAATAAGTAATAATTAAGAACTTGTGCATACTGTATGGAGCAACAATTCCACTATTAGCAGCACTTAAAAAAAAAAAATATATATATATATGTATATCACTGGAGGAAAAAGAATAATGGGAATTGAACTTTGTTCACCAGAACAGTTCTAAACCATTGATATTTATGACGAATACAACCTTCCAGTTGACATTAACGGTCTATACTGGAATGCTGTAAAAGTCAGGTTATAATTTATCTTTTGTCACCTTTGACCTTTACCCCAGTTTTCATGTGGCCACTCAAACTTTCTTTATCTATGAGCACTGCTGGTTTCTGTGGTGATGACCGCCTGACTCCCGCAGGTGGTGTCATTCAGCAGACTTTTCTGGAATCAGAGGGGGCTGCCATTTTTGCAAGACAAGCATTGTACCACTTCGCTGCATGCGTCCGTACTATGTTGTAAAACCTGGTTTATAAAATTATATTTTATACTGTATAAAAATAGAATATGGTGGTAGTCCTCAACTTAGTTTTGAAATCTAATAACTGGCTCTGTGATGACCCTCATTCACTGTTGATTTTCTTGCTTCGTTTACTCACTCATTCATCTTCTACCACATGTAATTATCAGCACATAGTCAATCTCCAGAGACTATATGAGAATCTGTCAGTGCTGGCGAATACTGTCTCGTCTGTCGCTTGAAATGGTTCTGTGTGGAACTAAACTCAGGAAAAAGGGAAAAACTCTTGATTCCAACATTGCTTTTCTTCAGTTTAATTCCTGTAAATTTCACAAGTTTTATTAGTCATTTCCAGCATTTTTGTCTCTTTAGAGGTGGATATTAATGTATAGTTTAACAACTTTTATTTTCATAGTCAATTTTGGTCCATAAAAGATCAGAAAATGCTGATCTCGTTTTAAAAATACTTTAATTTGGAGCAAAGAAACCAGAACAATTCACATTTAAGAAGCAGAAAAATCTGAATAATTTAATTATGTAAACACTCAAACCGATTAAACCATTATCAAAATAGTTGATTTAGTAGTTGATTTAATAATTAATGAATTGTTGCAGCCCTATACCTCCATGTATGATATTTTCAGTCCATGTAAGTTAAATGTTTTTTTT
This sequence comes from Brachirus orientalis, assembly GCA_016785285.1. NCBI lineage: Eukaryota > Metazoa > Chordata > Actinopteri > Pleuronectiformes > Soleidae > Brachirus > Brachirus orientalis. Next base: position 2,739,302 of record JAFBJR010018220.1, read on the forward strand.
TTTCCTCCTCTCCTTTCTACAGTTGGCTCAGGGACAAGATGGAAGTTTTAAACGCTTTGCAGTTTTGGAGTTTGCCACTGCGGAGATGACAGAGGAGGCACAGCGGCTGACTGATGGCAGGCTGCTTGGCGGGACGCATATCAGGGTGTCCTTCTGTGCCCCCGGCCCTCCTGGAAGAAGCATGCTGGCTGCTCTAATTGCTGCCCAAACCACGGTACACAAATCAAACTGAAATTCCATTTATGTCGTCCGTTTCAAACTGTGGTCTTCCAGTGCTGAAGGGCATTCTCTTGTCCACTTCTTCCTTTTTTCTAAGGCTGTGAACAGGGGCAAAGGTCTCCTCCCTGATCCCACTGCCATGCAGATACTCACAGGCCTCAATAATCCGGCCACCCTCAAGATGCTGCTCAACCCGCTGTCACAGGGACACAAACAAGGTGAGGGATTCTCACAAGCTCTTATCAGCTTAGGTGACTTTTATTGTACCAGTAGCTAGATGTGTTTTGCAGCAGAAAAGGACATGTCAGGTAGCACTTTAAGGCTCATAAATCCAGGATTTCCACCTCACAACTCCTTGTCCAACTCCTTGTACTTTAGCTCTTTGTAACCTCTGATCTCCACTGTGATTCAAAAGTCCTAGTTATTTTTAAGCTGCAAATTTTCCTCTGTGTACATTGAAAGCCGAAAGTCTGAGGTGCATTTCAACGAGTGACTTGAAACTTTTTGCCAATTACATTTTTTTTCTACTGCATTCCTGTGGCACAGAGACTTTAATGTAAGATATAAAGGTATAATGTAGTAGTCAGCACTACAGCTTTAAATTTTTAAAAACGAATCACTAATCATTTTGTTAATTATGTTTATTGTGATTTTATAAAATAAATGAATAAAAACAAGTTGTCAGATTTTTCAGTTTTCATGTGATTATGTTCTGGTTTCTTTGCTTATCCATCACAAAGAACCGGTAAAAAGCAAATATTTTAGATTTTTGGACAAAATTTATCTGAGAGGTTATTCTGAGGTTATGGAAATTGACCAGCCGTTTTTTTTTTAACTTTGATTTCCTTTTATTATATGGCAAATGATAATTAAGAAAAAAATGACAAATTATTTGATAAAAATAAACTTAATATTATCTAAGGCTGCAAATCATTTTTTGTAGATTTGTCGTTTGCTCTGGTATAAAATATCAGACAATGTGGATCAGTTTTCAAAGTCTTAAAAACATGATGTTGTCAAATGTCTTTGTTTTATCCACAAACCAAAATTAATTTGTTTTTATTGATTTCTTTTTTTTTTTTTTTTTTTTTTTTTTTTTTTTTTAATTGAAATTTTTTTTTTTTTTTTTTTTTAAATGGTGCAAATAAACCAAATTATTTGGCTTCTTAAATTTAATAATCTGATAACTTGTTTAAATCATTAAGAAAACCCTCAAATTGGTTAATTAATCAAAATAGTTGATTAATGTAGCATTGATTAATCATCACTTGAACAATGTGATTTACACATCAACCTAAAAGCAATACGGATCTACAAAACCAGGCAGTGAAAGGAAAAACGCACAAGTCTCTTCCAAATGTCTGTTTGGAACAAACACAACTGTGTGGAAATGCTGTGGGTCACTGTGGTCCGTGTGTTCAGGTTTACTTGGAGCCGCCCCTGCGATGCCACTCCTGGCCAACCCGGCGCTCTCAGCTGCCCTGCTCCAGCTGCTCCTTCAGAACCAGGCCAAGGCCCAGCAGGTACCGCCCTCCTTCATTTCTGTCACTCTCTACAAAAAAAGCTCCTTTCCAGCAGCTCGGCCTGTTTTGATTCATCTCCCTAACTCGCGCACACATTTTCATCCCCCTCTTCACTCTCCCCCCTTTGCCTCTTTACCTTCAGCAAGCCTTTCTGGGAAATCATCTTCTGTGGGCTCAGGTGCTGCACAATAAAGAAAACCCTCTAGTGCCTTGTGTGAGTGATAATGGTGTGTTTTTGTTCAGTCAGTGTGTGAAGTTAGATGGATGCTGGTCCTTTTTTTTATGTGGCTGGTAATAAACAACTTTGCTTGGGTAGGTGAAGCTGTCGTTAGGAAGGCGTGAGGTTTGTTGTTTCACTGTGTGCAGTTTGTGTGGGTTGTTACTTTTTGAGTGGCTTTGAGTGATGTGGTAGGCGTACCACAACTGTAAATATCCATTCGGTGAGAACATAATTTCATACGTGGTGAGTAAACCTCTGTGCTAATAAGAGTGTGCTTGTATTGCTCAGCTTTTTTTCCCCTTTCCTCCCCACTAGGCATGGAACGATATTAAAATTATCCTGAGAAAATAATAGCAATTCACAATATTAACTGTAAAAACATGCTTTAATAAAGACGATTTTAGATTTTTATATGCAAACAGGTCTAATTTACCATCATCTGATGATGATCACTAATAGGGATGAATGATAAGAGGAAAAACTGAACATGTTAACATTAAAAAAAAATATATATATATCGCATCACCAAAAGTGGTACGTTATGTTGTACTGTCAGGTTAACACATTTAAGAAATGTTAAAATCTTATGAAAACATGTTAATGTGACACTAGTTATATTAACATTTCTGCAAAATTTTGTACTGTTACAAAAAACCTGGTAACTAAAAATACGAGTGGGCTAAGGTGAAGGAAAACTATTTGAGTATGCTTGGCCAAGGAGAACACATTCATCTGCTTTAATGACTCTAACATATTTCATTGAAATCGGGAAGACACAAACTCTCTCTTTAATAATGTGCCTTTCGGCGCAATCAAAAGCGACTCAAAACATAGATAATAATGATTTTCTTTTGCTAAAAAAGAAAAGGGACCCAATATCTTTCTGTTGGAGCCAACCTTGAAAACTAGCTCAGCATGTACACAAACATGTTTTAGCAGCTGGACTATTAATTATACCAATAAATCTACATTTTAATTATACATATACAATCACGTGGAAGACTGACTGTGGGTCAAGTGTTTCCCTCATAAGCATCAGACATAGGAAAAACCCGTATCAGTCGACCTCTGTTTGTCCTATGCAAATTCCCCACTGCACGGTCTGCTGTGTGACCCTCTTGTGACGCTGACCCCTCTGCTTTGGCCTGCAGGCAGGACTCATGACGGAGAATCCTCTGGCTGCTCTGCCCGTCCAGCAGGGAGTCCATCTGCTCGGAGACCTGCCCCAAGGTTTGCCATCCGCCGACTCCAGTCTCGGCCTGTTACTGCTTTGCTTTTGATGCCGAACATCTGTAGCAACACTTGCAACACTGTTAGTCATGTGTCCCACTCTTCACATGGGGAGATGGTGAATTGGTTTAAGGAGGAAAAATCTTTGATAGGTGCAGAATTCTTGGCACAATGACTTAAAATGTTCTGAAACTGCAACTAACGATTATTTTTATAATCAATCTGTTGATTTTTCTCGGTTAATTGAGAAATATTTGTTTTGTCCATAAAATTTAAGAAATGTTTGATTCTTGTTTCCCGAACCTCAAAATATTTCCATTTTTAATGGGTTCTTTGTCAAATGGAGCAAAGAAACTGGAAAATATTCACATTTGAGAAGAAGAAGCTGGAAAATCAAAGAGATTGTTTTGTGTATTAAAAAAAAAAACTCAAATTGAATAATTGATGATTGAAATAGTTAATGATTTATTCTAATTAATAATGGATTAATCGAATAATCATTGCAGCCCTAAAACAGCAAAAGTCTTAGGCCACTGTTAGATTTGTTGTTTTAGCAATGCTATAATGACCATACAGTATAAATATTTCTTAACTGCACATCCAGAAAATACAGGAAATGTGTATGCAGTTATAAAATAATTTTTCAGAATAAAAGCAGCGACTACAGGTTAAAAATATCAAGTATTTAGTTTGACCTGCCATTACATTTGAACAGTATCGTGACTCTGGCTGTCAGGACCAAGGAGTGGAATCCTTATTAATGTATTAATGTTTGTCCAATGATTGTGCCAAAAAAAAATATCTGCTGTGAAAGAGTTTTGAGCGTCACAATACACACGTGTGTGAGCCAAGCTTTCTAATGTATAAGCACAATTTTCAATCACATCAATCTCATCAAAATGGAATATTCCAATGTTTCAATACCCATTTTGTTATCTAATCACCAACTTTAGCTTTCTGCCTCTGCTGTAAGAGTAAAGATAGAAGAACACATCTGCATTCAAACTGCTTTATTTCTTTATATTCATTTGATTATCACAATAGCATATTTATTGAGTAGCTGTTGAGTGCGTGATTCTTTGTTGCAGCTATGTACAAATCAATTATGCGCATGTCTGCTCCCTCTAAGGGGGTGTTGTCCCAGGTGTTGGCCTGCAGCCTGACCCTCTGGCCCCGCTAAAGCCCATGCCTCTTGGCAGAGCCCTCACGAGAGAGCAGGAATCTCCCACAGCAGCCTGCGCCTTCCCCCAGACTTCCTCTCCCACCCTGCCGGGCATCTCCATGCCCCTGATGAATGGCATGATGGGAGCAGATGGCCTCACAGCACAGGGGGTGAGTGGTGTCCTCGCAAATCTCCACAACGTGTCACATTCTCGTTCAGCTCTTTTTAATGCACATGTAATTGAGAAATTGGTAGGAGAACTGAATCATATTTGTACTTGTGGTCAGGTGTCCTTGCTCGGAGATCCTCCCAAAGACGTGCCTCTTCCTCAGAGTGCCTTTCTCACCGTCAACCACAGTTTTCCTTCAGGTGAGTGTCTTTGTTTGCTGTTTTTTTTCCTGTTAACCAGTCTATTATTTTGCTGCACTGCCTCATATATTGAGGTGATTATATTCTGCCTTCTGTTTCTCCAGGAGGAAGCTGCAGGCCTCATCCCTACAGGAGGAGGCCTACACTGAGTAACGTGTCTAACCAGCCCCCACACCACAGCGTACAGCCCAATTACAACCTGCGCTACCAGGATTCCTACAGCCCCGACTATCCTCCTCTACACCAGGTAACAACCACATTCACTGCTTCATCTGTGAAGTCGATACTCATTTTTAAATCACCTTTGCTCCTGATGTCAGCGAGTGGCTGAAGGCATCATGATTTTGGTGTGTTCATCTTACTCTTAATCACAGTTTCTCAAGAACACGTTGAGGGAAATTGGACTCGGATTAACGCATTTAAATTAGAGGTCAAAATTCAAGGTTGTTGCAACTGGAGGGCTGATGAATCAGGCCAATTTTACCATCCTGTCTTACTAATCATTTTTTTTGTTTATTGGTAAGACAGGTTTTCCACTAAATGTTTCAGTTAAGCAATTTTGTGTATCACTTGTCATTTTTAAATTATTATGAAAACATATCATTTATTGTATAGGTTTCTAGAGATGGGCCTCAGCAGGGGATTTTTTTTTTTTTTTTTAACGCACATTATCTCCGTAACATTTTCAGCAAATGAGTTTCACATGGACCCAAAGATGAACCAATTGGATTTAAATGGTTGAATTGCAGCATCTTATGAAACACCTGAAGGGATTTTCTTCAGATGTTACAAATGTTGACGTGGACTCAAAGATGGCGGTGAAGGTCACAGAGACCTGCAGAAACTTTGATTACATGTGACGCATACATTCACATTCATTAGAACATGGTGGTCAATGGTGATTCCTTTGCATTTGGGTGAACTTGGGCACAAATGTTCATTTGAAGATTGAGGGACGCTTCACATGCAGCACCCAGAAATGCATAAAAAGAAATTGCAGGGAGGAAGCATGAGGTGTTTTTAACTGTGGTGCTATGTTACTAAGCAACTAAAACCTGGTTCAGATGACCAGCGTCACTGAAAGAAATCAAACTATGAAAAATAAGCAAAACAAAGACAATGGAAACCTCATTTTCCTTGGTGCTGCTTGATGTTTAGAGGTTCACAGTTAAATTCAGCGTCAACAAAGAACAGTTTGACTCGCTGAAAGTTCTCACTTTCCAAAAATGTGACACATTTTCATCTCGACACAGCGTGTCCAGAAAATGTCTCTCTCTCTCTCATGACCATGTTGCTTTTGTTGTCGCACTAAAATTAGTCTGTGCACAAAAGAGCACTGCACGTAAACCTCCCCTAACTGCTTATCTGGGTGTCAAAAGGCCAAGGTCACAGTGGCCTTCACAAAACATTAGAGACAGATCATAAAATTACGTTGAAGTCGATGAGCCCGTGTTACACAGGCCTGGAAAACCTTGCAGAAACAAAGCGTTGGTTGGCGTTGGTATACGATCGATTGGCAGTAATTAAATGTCGCTTTAGCTGGTGCTCCTTTGCTGGAAGATTAATGGTGGCCTGTTGCATTAAATGTATAATGCACAGCCTGACAGCTCATTTCTGTCATGTGTGATGCGATTTGGTCCGATGCCCATCTGGCGTCTCCCCTCAGGATCCCTTGGCCCACTTGTATGAACAGCAGGAGAACCTTGATACAGGAGCCCTGGCAGGATTCGGACAGCAGGTAATGTTTTTATTCAGCCGCTCCAAGATGGTGTCAGCAAATTATTAAATCACACAGTGGACTGGAATAGTAAAACAGCTGTGCTGATCTTGTTTGGTCTTTGCAGGTGTCACGTCACCCGAACTACAGCGAGCGCTTCTCCCACTACAGTTTCCCTCCGAGTCCACCCATGACTTCATACTTCAGCTCAGGACCTGAAGCCTCCGGTAACGGGAGCCTCCCCACCACCCAGCTCAACAGGGTAAACCTTAAAGCTTCACATTCTGAAACTTTATTGATTACTTGTCAGTGCAGGAAATGTCAACGTAGCCCCACAAGAGCTTAAGAAAACAGAGTTAGATGTTAACAGAAAAAGCTTGTACTCGGTAATTACGGCTTTGAGTGTACGTGCCTTGGAAGACAAGGTCCCAAAAAGTTGTTTGTTTGTCCTCAGGCTGTGGGAATGCCTCCTGTGAGTCACACAGTTAACTATCCCCCAGGCCTGGAGAATGCTGCCAAGGTAATCTGCACGCTTATCCCTGTCGTACTTTAAATGGTCAGTGCATAAAAGGTTAGAATGCTTTATTCAAAATAATTTGAATAAACTAGGGTTTGTATGACTGTATAATTGGTTTAAAATAGATTTTTGATTTTTGTTGCCTTAGAAGAACACCAAGTTGGAGATCTTCTACATTGTAAAAGGAAAAAAAAAAAGTTTGATAATGAAACGGTGGCGATTATAAATAAGACGGTCGGACTGCCACATTTTTTATTAATTCTGCAAACCTGTCGTGACTCAAGCACGTTAGCAGAAAATGTAGCGCAACATTAACAAAAGTAACTGGGGGCTCATTAAAATGCAAATAACAAAATATACTTGGAGGTCACCTGTGTGTGAATTAGTGACATCTAATGGTGACAGTGCAGACTGCAGTGGAGGGCTCCTAAGGATGTCTTTCTTTTCTATAAGACTCTTCCATTTCAAAATGGAAGAGAGCACACACACCGGCTGGTTTGTCCTTGTGGGCTTCTGTAGAAATTATTTTAAATGAATTATACAACTATACTCATGACAAGTTCTGTATATTACATATATAGGAAGTAGCATATTTTGTGGCGTATAACGAGGAACAGGTGTAAAGTACTTTTGAGCACGTGTTTATAAATGAACTGGATTTCTCTTCATTGACGTTCGTCCTCTTTTGCTAACTAGACTCCCATAGGTAGCCACAAGCGCGTGTTCTCCCGACTGATTCCGTCTCCTGAGCCGAGTCCCGAGGGCGGCTACGTGGGCCAGCACTCCCAGGGCCTCGGCGGCCATTACGCGGACTCCTACCTGAAGAGAAAGCGTATATTCTGAGCAGCGGAGCACTTTTATAGCTGTGCGTTTTAAACCTCCACGACATGAAGGTACCTCCTCCAGTGAACACACATTGGTCGTCCTTGGATTTGTCTCGTGTGTATTCCTGTGACTGACCACTGGAGGGCGCTACAGAGGGCAGCCTGTCAGTATCTGGACACTATTTGTGTGTGTGTGTGTGTATATATAATTTTAGTGTGTTGGTAAATTAAGATTTTACTTTTTTTTTTTTCTTAATTAGATTTTTAAATTTCTGTTGAAGAACTTTGTACAGTGAGAAAAAAAAAGGTTCACTAGATTATGAATTTTTTTTTTTTTTTTGGCATTTTTTAAAAATTCCTGTATTGAGTGTGATTAATCAGCAGGGCTTTGTATAGTTTGGCCAGTTTTTTATGGTTTTAATTTTGTAACATTCACTTGAATGAAGCTGTCATGCAAGGGACGACTATAGTTTATAAATCAAGCTTTACTTCATAAGTGCTACTTTTTTAAGTAGCCTTCCTCTTTTCATGTAAAAAGTGTAGGTTTGTTTAATGAGATGGTGTTTTTGTGTTGTGGTGTGTTTTTGTCCCCCCCCCCCCCCCCTTCTTCCACTTGGTTTCTTTGGCTCGATTTGGCTTTTCCTCACTGGTTTACATTCAGCTTTCCATCCACCAATGATGGCTGCATGTTAGCCTTAACTTTTCCACGTCGTTCGTCTTTTCGCTCTGCACCCCTCCATCTTGTTTTGCGGACTTCGTTCTCTACACTGATTGTTGAGTGAGTGATGCACTTGGAGGTCACTACGTTTCAGTCTGTTCTCACCTGTAGAGGATTCCATTTTCAAGTCTCTGGAAAGTTGAATAATTTCCATATGTTTTTTTTTTTAATGAGTTTTGTGTGCTAAGTTAAATTTTGAATGTCTCGTGTCATCTCACCGTTGTGTTTGAAGGGTCGGGTGGGCGGGGCTGTGAACACCCGCCGCGGTGTCGTCCTCCAGAGCTGCCTGCACAAAGCGGCCCAGCTTTTATTTAATAATCTCGTTCAGATGACGACGGCAGCTTGAGTGATGGACACGGCAGATGTTCACATGTCCTCCGGGGTTAAACTAATGGAAGCTACTGGCAGGTGATTGGTCAGTGACATGACTGTCCTTGTGTTTTTTTGTTTTTTTTTTCTTTTACTATTATCTGGTTGACAGTTTGATTGTGAAAACCCATTACCTCCTGACTTTTGCTCAGAAATGCAGCTACACTCGAGCCTTAACAGTGTTTTCTCTGTGACCACATCTGCCGTGTGCTGGATCCCATCTACATTTACTATTCCCATGTTTATTTGCCGTGTAAATAGTTAAAAAGCTTGATGAATTTGAGTCCAAAACCTGCCCCTGGTTTGGTGTTTTTTTTTTTCTTCATTTTTGAACGAATTTGCTGCTGCTCCTTTTGTGTATTTGTTGGCCTGTGTGTGAGAAGTGATGTGGCACTGCAGCAGACTGCTCATGTTGTATATGAACCAAGAGATGCAGCTGTGATCTGATTTATAAATTATGACTGCGATCCTCTTATCTGTACCACCATGGTCGTCTCTGTAGGGGTGTGTGTGTGTGTGTGTGTCACATGAGCAAGTAAATGTTATTTAAACTCATGTTTGTGAAGCCATCATTTAAAAAGAACATAACCTAATGTCTTTTTGGAGATAATTTATGTATTTGAGCAGAAAATCTTTCTGAATTTGATTTTAATGGAACATTTCACCGGTTTCTTTGAGGCATGCCCTAACTTGGTTCATCATATAATTTGCTCTTTGATTATACTGCTTTTAAGCCCTTTCATTTTCCTGACTGTGATTCAAAAGCCAAATTAAGTTGTTTAATTCATCCTTAACAAGTTTCCTAAATTTGACTTTAATTTGTGCCCTAGGAGCACAACAAATTAAAGACCTTAATTGTCTATTGTAAATAGGGCTCCATCCTTAATTAAAATGCTGATGGTAAAACTTAGAAAATGGAAATATTGGGCATAAAATATAGAGCCTGATCGTACGAGTTGCCTTGAGTCTGGTCATCAGTTTATTTTTTATTCAGTCGTCAGTCAGCAGAATAAGTTAGTCCTTTGCTGCTGGCATAGAGTAGGAAAAAAAATCCTATTCCAGACTCTTTGGGTTGGAGGCTCCAAGCTGAAAAAGACCAAGAAAGATCTGCCAGAATAGGATCGTCTGGTTTTGGACAAAGAACAAGGTGTGGGGTAAAGAAGCATCCTAGGGCCTGACTGCAGGGGGCGATATGGAGACATCCCTGTGACTGTTTCACCACCCGGAGATGTTCCTGGATTAAAGGAGTGAAACACGACTGGCTCCCTACAGCCAGTCTCATGGCACCGTCGGAATAACGCCGTGATCTCACCTTTACTGACGTCCAGTTGAAGGAAACAGCAGTGAAGTCAAGTGCAGCTAAACCACTTTTCAGGTGAAAACCAGCATATTCATATCTAGTAATATTATGTACCAAGGGTTGGGGGGGGAAATTGATACAGCATCACTTTCAAGGTGCCAAGTATTTATTTGTTAGGTAATTTTTATTTTTTTTGTTTGTTTTTGAAAGCATGTGTTAAAAAAATAAATAAATAAAAACTGATATTTCAGTCCACTAGGTGGTGCCAAGTGCTCACTCACTGGAATTGTTTTGTGAATATACTGTATTGTAATAAGATTTTGCATATACTGAGTATTTTTTTAACATCCTATTATCACTTAAATATCGTGATTGTTGTGGTGTCTCTAGTCGTTCCCGTCCGTGTTATTTGCTGGTCCAGGTGCTTAAGTTTAGTGTGAAGTGCTGAAACTATACATGTAATTATAAATCAGTGTATGCACTGCCCTCTTTGGTCAAACACCCGCTACTGCAGTCAGATTTTTGCCGTTGCCTTTCTTGGTCCTCACTTGTCAGTTTTCGACACCCTCTTCTCTAATCACCATGAGGCTCATCGTCACAGACTCCTCCCCTTACTTAGTAATCCTCTCCCCAATCAGCTCTCGGCCCACTTCTTGGCATTTTTAAAAAAATTAGGCGTTGGGTGGAGTTAGCCTCTGAAGTGGGGGTTTAGTTAACCTTAAAGTTTACTTCATACTTAAAATCAAACAAATGCTATTAGTTTCACTAAATTTTGATGATTTTTTTGTTTCTTTTTTTACTGGATCTAGGTTTTGGAACTTTACATGTACATTAGTATTAGAGAAGACCTGCAACTGTGATGAAGTAAGAGATGAAGATAATTCTATGTCGATCCCCCATGGGGAAACAAATTGTGTCACAGCAGCAGCTCAAGTACAAATTAAATGAGGCGTGGAAAAGAAAATATTAGAGGTGAATAAGTAGAACATAAAGAAGAAAAATTATACATATGTAATTCAATTTAGTATTGATAATCATATTAGCAACTAAGACTTAATAAATGTATATATTATTGCTTTATCAGATCCTTGAAAGTTTGTGAATTTCAAGGCTCTTGAAAGAATGAGTAACATTAAGCAAGAGAGAGCAAATGATGTCGTGATGCCTGGGAAATAAAAATTCCAACATCTGTCTCACCAAAGAAAGACCGACTTGATCAGGATCCCCAGGACAATCGCTGGTCCAGATGCAGAACATGCTGCAGATCAATTAAAGTGGACGCCATGGACAAAGTTGCCCTCCCGTCTAAACTGTGTCAGCACATTCAGTCCTTGAATTTGGAGGAACTGGTTCTGGAAAGTCCTTGAAAGATCTTTTGAATTTGATGTCAACCAAAGTGTAGGAACCGTGTTTTAAAGGACCTTGTGGAAGATTTAGTGTTTGGTGTTGCATATTGGAACTAGTTCAGTACCTTTTGCAAACAAACATATCGGACTAATGCTGCATTCCATTTACTTGGGAAGTTGGAACTAGGAGTGACCACACCCCTGCTGCCATCACCGCGTTTGGTTTCTGAAACCCAAAACAACTCAAATCGGTTCACCCATGGTTAGCTATTTTTTGCTCTTGCACGCCAACTACGCTCTACGATTTTTGGTAAACGCAAACAGCGTAGCGACATGTGCGACAATGGATGATAATTAAACAGGACCATGTGTGCGATTGGTTTACTGTGGCACAAATATGACAGAAGTGCTATTAACGGTAAAAGAAGCGGTGTTTGTATTGTGGCGGCCATCTTGGGATCCTAATTCTGGCTAAATGACTTGGAAATCTGAGTTCGGAGATTTTGTATGACACATGAATCTCGTTTGTTTTCGCCGCCATGTTGGCAGGAATGGTGGTGTCAAGGTGCCGCTTAATTTGTATGTATATCCAGAATGTGCTCCTAACATGAGGGGAAAAATAAAACTCTGCTACCTTTTTAATGACGGCACGTCTCCTGTCTTAATTTCATCTCATAGCGCGGCATAGCTGTTAGTGTGACCTGCCTGCAAGTTGAGCAATTTACCGCTGAGAGAATAATTTGTCCTCACTGTATGATTAATCATTTATGAACACAGACACACACTTTATCAGCCTTTAACATGCGTGACAAGTCGCTCCAATAAAACTGTAAATTTAAACAAACAAATGCCAAAGCTGAAAAGTGAGTGTGAAAACAGTTCAGTCATGACACTCAGAGTTAATTAAAAATTAAACTGAGAAATGCGTTGTAATGTCATTTATGGGCGTCTCGGACCCTGAAGGTGAAATGACAACGACACAAATTGAGTGCAGACCTGCGAGGGACTGGCTGTGAGGCAGCAAACTTGAACCCTTTGAATTTACAGTCTCTCGCCCTTCACGGTGAGGTGCCAAGGGCCAGTGAGAGGCAGCGATGATGAGAGGCTCCTCCGTCCCTCAGCAGACATCGAGATGAAAGGTTTTGATTAGCCGTTATTCCCGGAGCCCAGAGGAGCAGAGCTGCTGATGGAGCGTCGCCTCTGATGGGCGAAAAACACGAGCGCACAGCATTGGTCATGAAAGTCCCCCCCCTCCCCCTTTTCTTTGTTTGTGACATTTCACAGAGAACAGTAATTATACTTGGTGTTTGGCTCAGTCATTTAAGGAAACACAGGGCGTCTGGGAGAGGAAAGCTCCTGTTCTTACCCTCTGTAAAGGACTGGAGTGAGGAAGACACTGAACCACTTGCATACTAATACATAGGCTGTGTGTAAAAATGGGTGTAAGTGGGTTGAAAAACCTTTTGAGATTCACGATTTGATCAATCGGGAGTTCGGACGACTCCTGCGACGAGGTCTGCGAAGGTTGTTCCAGGTCATAGTCATCGTCACTAATAACGCGTGGGCAGCTGGACTTGCTAGGGTCGATTTTGAAGACCTTTTTAAGAGGACTGAACTGAAGAAGTCTCTTGAAGGAGAAGTGAAACGTCTTCAATTCCAGTTGCCTACAGCTCATTACTGAAGATCACGTACAGCCAGGCTCCTTAATGACCCCTTTTTTTGAGGTCAATTTTGGTAAAATGACCAGTAACATTTTTGTGTTCTATCATTTTCAGCAGGGGTCAGCAAGTAAGTTATTATATTAGGTCAATGAATATTAGATCAAAAACATTGACAGATTTCTTTTTTTCTCCTTTCTAATCTAAACTATCCAGTTTTATACAAAAATCACTGATTTAGTAAATTTCTTGGATGGTGTTGGCTCATCACTCATCACATTCTGTGAGCAGAATAGTGTATTAGACCTGGCGACGTGATATTAATGTCTTTTACAGCTGCTGCTTTTATTCCTGAAACACTTAGCTGCGATGCTTCAGGCGTCCCCTGAATTATGTTCTCATACCTGCAGCCGGTCTAGCAGGAATCCTCAGAGGGATCCGGCAAGGTTCGGTGGACGCTGTGTCAGACACATTTAGATTTCTGCCTTTCATACTTCCACCCACACGGTCACCCAGCTCCATTGCTGGGAAACGCTGCAGAAACCTTTTGCGATTTCCTGCCCAACGGCAGGAAGCCAAACTCTGCGGCACAGATTACAAATGTAAGAGAAGTTATGTTTCTGACACCTTTTTGTGTTTGTGTAGAACTGGAACTGATGTATTAAAATCCCCCAATTTGCCGTAATCTACATGTAAAACACCCTAAATTCACACATGTGCAATGATTTAACGTGGCTTTATTTTAGTGTACGAGCAACGCGGTGTGTAACCAAGTAGAGGATGTGACAGGAGCAGTTTAAAGCAGGATTAGTCATCGGAAACAACCCACTCCCCTCCTGTGACAAACAGAGTATTAATGCACTGTGGAAGATCTCAGCAGCCCAGCGCAATCCTGCTCTACCTTTCTCTCAATCCAGGCCACGTCGTTTAAACAGCGCCTCGGCTCAAGCCTCCAAACGAGATTATTTTAAAGAAGGGATTTAAATTCAGGGCCAGAAAAGCCCACTGTTATCGGCTATTGTTCGGCTCGCCGTCTTTTCCAGTAGATCCTCTGTGAAGCTGAACAGCACGATGACAATTTCTGGGTATAAGAGCAAAACGCTAACATTTCCCAAAACACTGATGCAGCACACAAGAAAACCAAAGATTTGAACAGAAATATTCTGATATTTACCCCATTGGGGCAAATTTAAGATGTAAGACTTGAGTCAAGATCAGAGTATAATGTGGGAAACAGGAAAATGAATGCAAGATTCTGTTTGCAATAATCTGACTAAGGTTTTATATTATTTCTGGTTATTCTCTTATTGTTAACATGGACGCCAATAATAATAATTATGAATAAGACAACACAACAGATTAAGTCCATTCTGATTTGAGTCATTTTTTGTAGACATGTATACATCTTAATCAGATTACAATATCCTGTATGAGGAAACATGTGGAAATGACTTATATTAAGATATTAACAGGAATAATAATAGTACACCAGAATCTGAATAATGTCTTATTCAGAATAGTATTTATCTGATTATTTGTGTCTATGTAAACAGTCAATAGATATCCCCCTATCAATCCAATTAAATGTGAATTAGGATTATTGAGTGAGATACTGTCATGTAAACCGTGGGTTAGGGTTAGTGTCTGATCAGGCAAGTTCAATCTAAATGAGGTCAGAATTAGCTAATCAGATTAAGACATTCATAGTATTCAGATTTTAGTCTCAGATTATCTAGACTTGTATACGTCTTAATCGGGCCATAACTTCCTGTTTGAGTTTTTTGCCACACACAGAGTGAATAGTCATAATCAGACTATGTTCTGTAATAAACAGGAACATGAATGGAATATTCTATTGACAATGCATGTAAATGTCATAATCGGACTAATAATAATGATCTGGTCAGTTGTCAGATCATTGTCCATATATTTTACACAGGCAGCAACATTTCCGTATCAACCAGATTAGGAAAATAACCTGAATAAGACGTCATGTAAACGGCATATTCTGATTACATTAATCTGAATAAGATAATACTAACACTAATAATAAGATTAAATGTGGGGTGTTCCTGTTTTTTTGTTGTAATTTTTGTTGATGTGTATGTATGAACAGGGATATAATGTAAATGTGAATCATAATCGGTAATCAGATTAATATGGAGCATTCCGATCTCAGTCAGATTAGACATGTCTGTTTGAATCAGTTTTTATCAATTATACTCGGACTACTAAATATTCTATTAGCAATTTAGGTAAACTTAATCTGAAAAATGTTTTACACAGTATATTCTGACATTCCAGCAGTAATCCAATTAGTATTACAGTCTAAGCAAGACACTGCCATAAAAACATTTTCTGATTATCTTAATCTGACTCACCTGAAACAAACACGGTGTATTCTGATCATCTCCTGATCATACATCTTAATGGGATTATAATATCTAGTTTGAATTTTAGCAACAATGGACGTGCTGTAAACATGAATCAGATTAAGTTTTGTAAGGTATAATAAAAAAGGAATATGAATGGGATTTTTATTGCTGAGTCAAGTTAACACCATAATCTGAATCTGAAAGGTCTCATGAATCAGGTTAATACTCTTATTACTTGTGTCAGTGACGGCGACATCAGACGTGCAGTAAATCTGGTTTTCACATAAGATTTTCAATTTAAAAGGGATGTATGAGAATATTAAGTGTTTTATATTCCCCACTTCTATCTCGAGGCACAGTTCTCATTTCTCTTATTTCCTGTGTCACCACTTGTCTCTCGCATGATCACTATTGAATAATGAGAAACAGCCAGAACTCTATTTTTGACCACTGCTTCTGCTACTTCTCTCTCTCTCTCTCTCTTTGCTTCAGTTCCAGGAGATGAAGTTTATTTTTCTCTTTGCACACTTTGTTCCTTGATGCAGCGATGATGCAACTCTGAAACCAAACTGAGTGCGACAGGAAACACAGACTCTACTACATTTAAAGCACCAAATTCAAAAATGCAGGTCTGCAAATGCTCCAGAAGTCATCAACACATCTTTACCATAGACAGTAAATAAATAAATAAAGGATGTAGGACAAAGAAAATGAAGCCAATGCGGAAGTGTCTAAAACCTATGTTCTCTTGAATGGCCATCAGAGGGCAACGCCACAAGTTTTTATGCAAATCTATGAGATAATTATTCTACTTTTCACTACATTTACGGAACTTTTCCATGATACAGTTCTAGCACTACTCGGCTCAACTATTGTTATTGCTTTTCCATTGTTGATAGTACCTGGTACTTGTTTTAGTACCTGCTCTGCTGAAGTTCCAAGCGAGCTAAGCTGATATTAACAGGTCAGATTGGTCAGAGAGTGTCGTCACTGGAAGAGTCACGAGCGCGACGTCCGGCAAAAGAATCAAACCGAACGATGCCGAACTGTAGATCGGTTAAAAAAGATTTAAAAATCCTGAAAACATGCGTTAATCTCCAACAATTAGCAAGGACATTTCTAAAATCTCAATATTTAACAGAGGAGTCTGGTGTATTTAGCGACAGCGCTGCTGAAAGACGGAGATGGTGAGCCCAATCACGACCCGTTCAGCCGTATTTCAGTTCAGCGACTGTGTCAGACGGAGTCTGTGCTCCGGTCATGCAGGAAGGACTGAACCATTCAGTGAACTCATCTGTTTATAAAACTGTGAAAAATGATTCGGTACAAGGAGAAGAACTGCTTTGACTGTTACTAATTTGTTTGTATTGCATACAAAATGACGTCACAGCAGTTTCGCAGAGCCGTGCTATGACGACCCTGCCCCTGATACCAAACTGAGTAGAGTCAAGCCGAGTCGAGCCGCGTTAGAACTGTTTAATGGAAATGCGCCAATACATCATCAGAAAACATTTTCCAGAAGAGTTTATGGTTGTCATTACAGCATGACGTCCATTTTGTAAATTATGGTCACATATCAAGTCAAATAGAGTCAAACAGACCAGTGTTTCCCAAAATTTATACATTGGGGAAACACTTTTTTTAAAGATGTCAAACTATCATTTACAGCCATATCTGTAGCACTTAATATCATTTTGAATTAATAAAAATATATTTACGTGAGATGTTTGGTAAATTAATTAAAACTTCATTATATTTAAAACATTTGATCGGGAAAAAACAGCAAGTTTTTATTAAGGGGCCCAAACAAATCTCCCGTGACCCATTTTTGGGTCTGTACCCAGTGTTTAACAATCACTGAAATACTGTAGACAATAAAGCAGGGTATGTGCTGTTGGACATACTGTAGCTCTGGTGTGACTGACATTGGATCCCTCCACCCACTCATCCAAATATGTGATGTAAATGCTCTGTATATACGGTATATACTGCTTTACACTACAGGTTTGCTACTCACCCATTCATACCCATTCAACCACAGTCATCAGAAGCAATGTGGGGTCAAGTATCTTGCCTCAAGTAAACGCAAGTAGACCAGCAGAGCCAGGAATCGAAACCATGACCTTCAAGTAGAAAGACGAGTCACAAGAAGTGACAGATGACGTGTTAAAGCTGCAGTATGTGACTTTTCTCACTTTCATTTTTGCTTTTAAGATGTTATTTTATTTTTTTCCTGCCTCCGTTTGGTCTTTGTGAACAAAAACAACATACCATTATTTGAAAATGGGATCTGTGGAGCAAAACCATCAGACCTGACTGAGGGAGCGTTTGTGCATGAACAGCGGCAGAGCAGGGACGGGCGGGGCTTAGGACAGTTAATTTCTGGACACGTCTTTGTGTTTTCAGTCATAATCCAACCTGTTTAAAGTCGTCTCACTTCACTAGCTCAGTGTTGCTGTTGCCTCAGTCTTCCCCGGACATAAAACAAACCACTTCCTGTGTGCAGTATACGAATGCTGCCGGGCGACACGAGATATAAACGCTGCTTCACATGACAATGGTTTGAATGTAACCTGCTTTTGTTGAAATACATTTTTTTGAAATCAATCTTATAAAACCTACTGTTTTGTCCATTTAGGGTACTTTTTTCCCCCCCTCATTTACAAAGTTCCACCACATTCCGCCGTTGAAGATGAGACAGTGAGAATTTCCCGTCAGAGCAGAAGCAGGAGAACAACCCTGCGGTCATTTTGACACGTGACTCCGCTCTCCAGTTTCATTTATGGCTCCACGGCGTCATTTGCGGGAGTTTTAGAAGCTCTAAAACCCAGTTACTGTCTCATTTGAGGCCTCACTGGTCCTCTGCTGGTCCCCTAAGTGAAACGCTACCTCATCTCCCTCATGCACCCTTTCCCATCTCCGCTGCTCCTCTGTCTCAAGCTGCGTGATTATCAGAGGGCCAGAGAGATGGAGTTAGTTTGGTGAAAGAAAAGGCTTCAGTGAAAATGAGGTGAAGAGTGGTGGCACATCCCACGGCCACTTCTCAATGGTTGTGCCTTTTTCATGTTCTTTAATGCGTGGGGGGATTTCTTGCAGTTTTACTCTGGCTCTTGCTTTGATCTGGCGTGAGTCTGTGAGTCTTTGTGCAGGCAGCGAGGACAGCAGGACAGTCCACCCACGCTGCTGCACCTCCACTGAAAAAAACAAGAAAGAACAAGCTGAAGTTATTTCAAGAATTCTTTTAGCACTTAATATAAATGACCCGGTCGCCTGCAGAAACGCTGTTATGTATTGCTGCTTTCAAACGAGCCCGTTTTTCAGCCTCTCTTCCTTCTTCCTCACACAAACACCCACGTCCTTCCCACCATTTTACTTTTCATTGTTTTACACATGAAAACACAAAAAAACATGGCAGCACACATACAGGCAGGCGCTCATGCACATCGTCTGCCCGGCGATCGCTCACTGTCAGGACAGAACGCTGAGTTAATATTTCATGACCCTCCACTGGCAGCGCGTGGATCCATTTCCCAGCATTCCCTGATGCCTGATACGGAGACTCCGAGGGAACCGGAGGCCAAACAGGCTGCAGGACGTGCTGATTCCATCGCGTTCTCTGATTGGTTGTTAGCAGTAACGGACAAATTCTCCTTTAAATTCAATCTTATATTCAGTAGCAGGGCTGCAGCCAACGGTTATTTTCATAATTGATTAATCTGTTGATTATTTTGGTCCATGAAATGTCAAAATGTTGATCTGTGATCAGGAAATGACCATGTTCTCAAACGTCTTGTTTTGTCCACAGACCAAAGCTGTGTCAAATGGAGCAAAGAAACCAGACAATATTCACATTTAAGAGTCTAAAAAAATAAAGGAGCTTGTTTTAATTATTAAAAAAAACCCAAATAACTGATTATCAAAATTGTTGACAATTAATTAATTGATTATACACAGATTTCTTTTCCACGTCCTCTACAACCAACTCATCCTCATATAAACGTACTGTACTGAGTCAGTAGGAATGTTTGGCTTTTCAGTTATTTCCCACAGTATGCATGTGCGATGTGGGGAACCGTTGAGGCTGCTCGTATGAATCAGCTGATAAAATGTGCAGCTGTCTCAGTTGTCTCCCCCCACCCCCCTCCCCCCCCAACACACACCACAATGGAATACTCCAGTCCACACTCTGGTCATCGCTTCATCCTCTTCATCACACTTTCATCGCTTTTAATGCATTTTTGTGGAAGAGTGGTGGGACTTATCAATATTTTATGTCCCTTTCAGTGTCATGTTTAATAAAAATCAGAGCAGTTCGATGCTGCTGCTGCTGCTGCTCCTTAAAACCCTCTGCTCATGGTTTCTTCTTCTTCTGCGTACACCTCCTTCTCGTTCATATGCTGTTTACTTCTTCCTCTTTTGAGGGTCACCACTGCAAATCATCTGCCTCCAGCTTGTCCTCTCCCTTGTGTCCTCTTATGTTACACCGACTGTCCTCATGTCCCCCCCCCCTTCACAAAATCCATGAACCTTCTCCGTGGTCTTCCTCTTATCCTCCTGCGTCTTCCACGTCCTTTGTCCAATACAATCACTGTCCCACCTCTGCACGTGACCAAACCATCTCAACCTGAGCTGTCCCTCAAATATGCTCATTTCTAATCCTGGTCAATCCCAGGACCACCTTCGGCTCCAGCGCCTCCTGTCTTTTAGACAGTGCCACTGTCTCCAAACATCTCAGTGGCTCTCACTACTGTCTTGTGGACCTTCCCTTTCACTTTTCCCGTCTCACCGTCATTCACACGCAGGTTGTTTCTTCTAACCTGTCTCCTGCTCTCACTACAGGTCCGGACTCGGAGACTCCTGCCTGACGTCATCTGTCAACCTGTCCATCACCACTGCAGACGAGAAGCAGCTCAGAGCTGATCCCTGATGTTAATCCCACCTCCACCTTGAACCCAAAGCTGAGGTCGAGAGCACACTGTATAGAGCTCTGGTAGCTGACGTCACGCAACCAAGGTTGTTTCCATCACAAAAGATGGCGGATAGAAGTGTGAAAACCGAGACGGAGCTTTTTCACGGATCCCCACAGATGGAGGCAAGACGGTGGAGGCGAGTCACTGCTTTGAAGAACACAAGCAACGGATTTGGTGCTTAACCCTCTGCAAATAATGTACTTGGTCCAACTGACATACCAGTCTAACGTTAACACGGCAATTATTGACATTACACTGCCCGCTGCTAATGCTAACATTATGCTAACGCAACACTTAGCCTTCCAGTGACATCTTTAGCCGGTCGACTCCATAGTTGAATGTTTGTGTCCATTTGTTTCCCTCCAGGCTCTTGTAAACTTTCAGTGACTCTGTCCTAAAATATCACTATAAAATATATTCAATCTCTCAATTTTAGAGATATATCGGTGGATTTCCATGGAAATTCAGTGGAAAATCAAATTTCTGATGTTTTTTGGTGTGTCCTTCCCGTATCTAAACATCACTAAAGTGTCACAATAAACACTTTAGCCACTTCTGAGAAAGAAGGGCTTCTCTGTTTACCGGCGCTCGAGCAAGCGGTTTTGAAAAGTCCAGTTTAGTTACGTAACTAGCACATTTGCCGTGCAACGAACCCTCCCCCAACAGCTACTCCCGTTCATGGACGTGAACATTCAACCTGAAGAAGAAGAAGAAGAAGAAGAAGAAGCACCGCGGAGCAGTCAGTCAGCTGGTAGCTGGCCAATCACAAGAGACTCAGTGTTCTGGGGGCGGGCATTAGCTCAGAAACAGAGTGCCTGTTCAGAGGCTGGCAGAGAGCAGCAATAATCTAGCTTAATCTGAAGAGACTATGAGGTTTTTGACCATAAATATTATTTAATTTATCTAAGTAGACATCGGTAATCTGGATTTTTGGTTCAAAAAGACCATTCTATGTGAGCTTTAAAGCGCGCAGTGAACTAATTTTTGCTGCTTTCTAGGCTGCCGCATGGTGGTTCATAGAGACTGAGTCACGGGACATCCAGAGCCTTATTGGCAGAAACTGAATAAACTTCCCATAAGTATGTTGGTATAAGTGTATAACTTACGTGCTTTGGAAGCCTCACTTGGCTTCAGGGCCTGTCTGTCAGTGACCGTGACCGTGACTTCACAGCAAAACCACAGAAACGTACAGCGGCGAAGCACAGATGGTCACAAGTTTCCGAGTGAGTGACGAAAAAATGGCAGACAAAGTGCAGCCAAAGTTCACAGTTCCTCTACAGACGAAGACTTCCAGGATTCTGAGGGTGGAAATTTGTGGAGAAGGCCGGTGGGAGGGGGGCGTGTGGCTTTTTGTTTGTTCTTCCATGGTGTTAGCTTTTCCAGACTTGCCCCAACTTTAAAATGAATTTTTTTCCCCTTTGAGTGTCACATTATACTCAAATATCAGTTATACGTTGCTGCTCAAGAATTTAAGAGATTTCCTGCACATGCGGTGGGATTGAAAACATGCTCACAGTCCCGTGGCCTTCATGTTCTGTTGTTGTTGGTTGTTTAACATTCTTTCGGCGAGGGTTTCAGTTAATACAACTCTGTGCGGATGAATTCCACCATTCTCAGCCAAGGTTTGGAAATATTTGTTTTCATACCACGGTAGAATTAAGAAAATTAGTCTTTGTGTGCTCACTTGCATTCCGCTGAAGCTCCTGAAAAAAGATGTTTGACTGTACTGAAATTGTTCCTCAGAGATGAAATCCTTACAGGCCACTTCCACTGAAATTAAATGCATATTTTGGTTTTCTAAGCCAAGGTGTTTCTCAGTGTAACGCTGCTCGTATCTGTGGTTCTGATAACCAGCCTGGAGTCAATCACTGAGGTTCTCTATGAGCATTTTTGTTCCCTGAGCTTTTTAATAAAATATATAAAATAAAAAAAACATTTAGTTTTTATGGTTTCATCAGCTTCGAATATTACTTTCAACGTATTCTTTCTGTATCCAGCTACAGTCGGCTTTTTGATTTTTGTTTCCTCCGCTGTGTTTCTAAGGTCGTGCATCACATCTGACAATTTTCTCTCAAGGAAACGGCATCGAATGAAGTGTAGTGCAGCTGCCCTGAGAGGAAAATTTTTCAAAGTTCAAATTCAATTGCAGATTTATTCTGCGTCGTCGTGAAAGACGAATCACTACAGACCTTGTTTTCAAATGGTATTTGAACTAAAAACTGTCTGAAGCAAAAAAGACTCGTTTTGTAAATGAGCCTGTTGTCACATTCCAAGGTCACGTGTTGAAATATTTATGTCTTTTGATTTTAAGCTCAGTGTGGCTATAAATTATATGCCAAAGTAAGTCAATGTGTGGATTTTGCAGAAACATTACCTGTGACGTTCACTTTACAACCCTGACACCCACAGTTAAAGCTCGGGTCAGTAAGTCTGGAAAAGCTACCAATAGCAGGCTACACTTCACCATTTCAACCCCCCGCTCAGAGCACGTATGGTACGTTCCATTTACATCGGATGCCTGAGTCCGAATGACGTCACCTTTGAGGTGACCATGTTCGAAAACACAAACGTATCCTGGGCCACCAAAAGGTTGTAAAAAATAATTTCAACTGTGACGTGTAACCCCACATTTCCTGTGACTGTTTCAAAATAAAGGTCTGGCTGTGTTTCACCAGTTAAATGCTATTTATGTGAAGGTGCAAAACTGCTCTGTATTTGCAGTCACTTTGTATTGCGCTCCACAGATCCTGAGCATTAACTCTTCATATATCTCACCATATAACCATATAGAAAAAATATGCCCAAAAAGATTCCCACACCCTTTACCATTCCAAACGGTATCGTGCTGTTCCAGACCAAACTGTACCATGATGGAAATACAGCTTATGTTGCCCATGTGTGTTCCACACGGTATTTTGCATGCACAAACAGCATGTCCACAGATGAAAATTTAATTGTTTTCACTATTATAAATGTACAGAACATTTACCATTCATCTGCACAGATTTGACTATTTACTCGCTACTGCCCCCAGGTTTTCTGGTGGCTTTGCCCCATTTTGTCCGTCATCGTAAGGTCCATCCATCTCCATCTTGTATAAATGGGCCTGTGGCTTACAGCTACTCCACCAACAACACTGTTTATGCTGTAAAGTTTCTTATATGTCATAGATTTTGTTCATCTTAATACAGTTTCATGCCATATATATCATGCCATTCAATGTGTTTTCCCTTGTGTGTGTATGTTACAGTTTTAAAGTTTTAAATTCATGTCACGAAACAACCTAAAAGGGAAAATGTTGTTTCTCATTTGGAGAAGTGTTTATCTCTCTGCCAAACTAAACATCCACGTTCAGGCGGCGCGGAATAAACCCTCACCTCCAAAATCTCACCCTTCGTGTACAAACACCGACACCCCTTTAAAGACCATTAGCATTTTTCAGTCGCTGGTGCCTCCTGATTGAACTCGAATTTACTGACTGCTATCGGGGCATGAAATTGATTTGGAAGAGTGAGGAAAAAAAGGTGTTTTTTTCTCAGAAACAAACTGTGGACCCTGGCTTCGAGGTTTCTGAGTCCACCTGCATTTTTCTTCAGAGCTGCGCGTCAACCCCATGACTTTCCGACTCTGTGATCAAAACATCTCCATCAGTTACTGACAGGCCCAGAATGACTCGACATTTTCAGGTTTCTCTTTCCATTTTTTTCATACGCTACGTGTGCGACAAACAAAACAGACCCAAAGAAAATCAATTGCATTTCTTTATTCATGATGATGAATGCTTCTCTGTTGAGCCTGAACAACTGCAAAGCCTGTGTACCTTAGCTTCGACAACTCAATTCCTCTATAATAATAATAATGCTATTGTTTTTCCTCCACAGGCGAAAACCACACATCTTCTAAATGAGTTTACATCACTTCAAGCGGTGAGGAAAGCATTTTATGAAGAGAACAAGTGTCACTTCCAAGACCAGGACAAAGGAGTTAAATTAAAAAAAAATAAATTAAATGATGTATGTTGCAATAAAACATCTTTTTTAATCCAGATCCAATAATTTGGCCCCTGATCTCTGGCTGAGATTGTGGAATGGCAAGCATTTCTAAGATCTGAGTGTACAAAGAGATGCAGAGCCTTAAAAGTTAAAAGTAAAATCAGTTCTAAAGCCAATGATTGCCAATCATTGGTTTGTGAACCACCATCAGCGCCATCTTTTTGTTTTGAAACCAGAAGACACCATATTTGGAAGAGCGGGGGGTGGAGCCTGAGTGAGAGCTTGTCTACTTGACTCTAAATGGGACTATGATTCATAAAATGGACGTCTGCTATGATAAAGACCAAAAATGAGTGACTGAGACCAGAAACTCCCCAGGATAATGTTTCCTGATGTTATACAGCCACTTTATTAGACACACAGGACACCTATGAAAGTGGCAGGAGTGGAACCCGGTGAGGTGTGCGTTGGTCTTCTGCCTGGTTCTTTGAGCTGCTGTTGCCTTTCTTTCGTTTTCGAACCAGTCTGGTTATTCTCCTCTGACCTCACGAGGGAGTTGTACCCAGAGAACTACCTTTGACTGGATATTTTCTCTTTTTTGGACCCACCTCTGTAACTACTAGAGCTGGTTCTGCATGGAAATCCCAGTAGATCAGCAATTTCTGAAATCCTCAGACCTGAAATCACCTTTCTTCTACAATCTGATTCTTGTTTTGAACAGGAGCTCGTCTTGAGCCTGTACCTAACAAAATGGAGGGTGATCAGACGCTTCAGACGCTTCCACATTGGTCAGCTTTTGGACTGTGGAAGGACTAGTTCACCAACATAACATAACAGGGCCTCTACACCAACCATGTGGCCCTGTTATGTTATTCAAAATTAATAAATATCTTCATGGCCTTGCTCCGCCTTTCCATGCCTTGCTTCTTTGTGGTCCCTAAGATCAGCTGCTCTTGGTCATCCTGAATTCAGAAACCTTTTGAATTTTGAACTTTTCCTACGTGGCCTTTGACACGGTGTGTGTGTGTCTGATGTTTTGTTTAAGTGTGGTGTATTTGGTTTCAGTGTGAGGACGCCGTTTTGACCAACTGCACAATCTCTGCTGGTGCTCTACAGGAGCCTGCCGGGGAAAAAATTGTTAGATGCCATTACTAGATAACCATCACTCCAAGAAAACGTCAACAAGCACGTTTATTTACACATTTAATATCGCTCTGCATACGTCATCGAGATCATCAGTCTGATCGGTTCTAGCTCTATCCAATTATGTACAGAGGCATTTTGGTCACGCCCCAGTTTGGTCAGCAGTTTGGCCAACTGTGCTGGATTTTTATCTACGTGTAAATCTGACTACGCTTTGTTAAACTGTGACTCTTTAATCGCCTCTTTTTGCTCACGTGTCACCACTGTCAGCGAATTCTTGCGTCGTACCCTGTGTCTGATTTTATGCACTGCATGCACCCTGTTGCCATTCTGTGTTGTTGTTTTTTTTTTAGTTTTAAGTTTCACATTATGGCTCAAAGCAATATTTCTTCACAGCAGACACACAGCACAGAGGTTTGTTTGGCTTTCTCTATATAAAAAAACAAAAAACAAACATACTGGACTCGAGTGCAGAATTGAACACAGATTTAATTGCAGCTGAGGCAGAAAAGAAAAGAGCATGAGGACAAGAAGAGCGTCAGTCTTTTTCTAAAGCTGGTAATTAGAGTATAGATAGAAACCGGGGCCTGTAACAACACTCGCTGCCCCGCGAGGCAATGAAATCGTCATTTTAATGGTTTAGACCAAATGTCTCCTTATGTTTATCCAAAAACTACAAGATTACGTGAGGTTTTGCCTGAAGATATTTGTGTTGCTTTACTGTGAAGGAACTTCAGCGGTATTTCAGGGAGGAGAAAAATACTAAAACCTTTTTTTTTCATATAATTCATTGCTGTTTATTGCTGGTCTATTTCTTTCTGGTCACATCCTTCCTCTCTGTTTCAATTTATCAGAGTGCTGGAGGCAGCACCGCGGGGGAGAAATGAAGGAACACTTTCATGGTACCCTGTGGAAAGAAATTGGACTTTTAGTTAATTCTTTTTGGCGCCGCTGCTTCTCCAATGCAGCCGGGGTTTTTTTTTTCTCCACTACTGTGCTGTGAAGTAGACATGACAGGCGGCAGCCACTGGTCTCTGGTGGCCCGCGGCTAATAAGCTTGACGCCGGCGGTGTGAGGCCTGAGGTTGGAGCAGCCAACACTGTAGTTCAGCCAGTCGGCATCGGATTGGGCGAAGACGTACTTGCATCATCAGAGTTATTACAGTCTAGAGAGCCATCTGTTTTTATCCTGTTTGACATCTCCTTTGTTTAGTGTCATACTTCAGTGTGTAAATCAAGCACTGACATTGTGTATGTCTGTGAATTATGTTTGAAGGTTATAAAGCATAAAGGCATTCTCTTTACTACCAGGACCACACTTTGTGTTATTCAGAGCATTGCCCCTGAGAGTCTGCAGGGCATTAGCATGGGAAGTGAAAGAGGTAGAAGAAGAAGAAGAAGCAGCTTTCAGGCATCCAAATATCAGTCTGTCTGTTTATTTCTTTTTTAGCCTCTTATCTGTGTCACGGTCACAGATAAGGAGAGCATGAAGCAGAGCAGCTCAGATGTCTTGTTTCCCATCGTCCTCATCCAGCTGATTCTCTGGGAATCTGGGGGCGCTTCCGGGTCCGCTGAGGCAGCCCGGGGTGTAATGAGTTCAGCCAGTGTGGCGCTTCCTGGTGGGCTGTGACACCAGTCGGAAATGTCTAAGATGTGTCTTTTCTTAGCGCACAAACCTCCTTTTGGTGGTTCGTTCTGGTGCCATGTACCGTAGCAAGAAATCCCGTTCTGGCACCAGAATCCCGTTCTGGTGCCATGTAGTAAGAAATCTGTTCAAATCCCTGTTTGACCACTGCCTTATTGTGTGGAGTTGAAACGTTTTCTCTGTGTTTCGAGGGGTTTTCTTCAGATTTCTCTGCATACTGGATCCAGGTTTTGGTATAACAGACATATCATATGCAGTTCCAAATGGAGTTTAAGTCAAGATTGAACTAAAATGCAGCTGTCAGATCATATTTTAAGTTGCATTTTGTGAGCTGATATCAATGTAACTGTTTAAAATAGGCAAACAATGTCATTTCTGATCAATCACCCCTGAATCATATCCAAACAAAGTGTATTGTGACACTAAATAGGATAAAGCAGAAGGAGGTGGATGGAGGAATATTGATGGATGAATGCCCAATTGTCCAAAGAATCACTGTCACATTGTAGTGTTGCAAAATTATTGAACTAGAGACTTAACTAAGTGTGACCGTATGCGGCTCACTCTTCTGCACCAAAGTCAATAAAGAAAATCAACAGTTTTAGCTCATGGTTGATTGACTGCTGCCTTGTTGATAACATTGTGTCAGTAAGGTAAATCTGAACAAAGGGCTTTAAACACTAAAGTCACAAAGTATCACACTTGAACTTACTGATGCAAGCAGTTGTGCTTCAACAACTCATCTGTGCCATGATGATGTAAAACTGTGGATTTTCTCCGTGGACTTTGGTGCAGGGAGTGAAAAATTCAGTTTATTATTTGCCGTAAACATACTTATAAGCAGGTTAAGCCTTTATTAGGTGAGCAGGGCAGGGTGGAGTGGTTGGAGACGAGTGTCACGGCTAATGTTTGACAGATGGACAGCAACAAATCCTAAAGGGAAGGTCTACGTGACGGTAGTGAGGCCTACTGTGATGTGGGGCTTGGAGACAGTGGCACTGTCTAAAAGACATGAGATGCTGGAGCTGGAGGCTGAAGATAATGAGATTTTCATTTAGAACTGAGAGACAGCTCAAGTTGAAGGGATTGGAGGTAAAGTAACAGAGTCAGGGTTGAGATCGTTTGGTCTCGTGCGAAGGAGGGGATTGTGATTATATTGGACAAGGATTTTGAAGATGGAGCTGCCGGGCAGGAGGAAAATAGGAAGACCACAGAAGGTTCATGGATGTGGAGGACACAAGGGAGAGGACAAGATGGACACAGATGATCCTCTGTAGCAACAGAAGGGAGAAGAAGAAGAAGAAGAAGAAATCCTTTTTGTGGATGAGTCTTTTGTCAAGGGGCTAAAATCGTTTATTTTCCTGCTGACTGTCATGTATTCCCCGAAAATGGGGCTCCATGACTTATTCTGGTTCAAGATTCAAAACTGAACTGTGCCTTTTAGTTCCGTCAGTGAGTGTCTGCGTGTCGGTGGTGTGCTCAGCGAGTCAGCGCCAACAATGTGTCAAAACATCATACAAATATGCTTCAAAAAGCCCAAACTGTCCCTTTAAAGATTCATGATTTATTACTGTAGCATTTACTTTGAAGTCCCGTTCTGCTTTCAAGGAGTTATTACTTCCCAAACTCAAAACTGGGGCAATGATTCAGAGGAGAAACACAGAGATTCATCACAGGCAAGTCATAGAAAGCTTCTCGTGGCCACGCAGACAAAAGGCTGACGCATCTGCAAACACCTTCATGTCAACGAACTAAACACTGTCTAGACCGCAGCTGCACCTTGATTGCACTTTCGCTCCTCTAATCATGAACCAGCCTGATTAAAATACCAAGGATTCACGGAACGCTCCGGCTCAGAGTGCTTGATTGCAATTGAATGGTGGTTAAATGGTATCAAACAAACAGCATAAAAACAGACCAATACATAATTAAAACATCATGTTTGTGAGTGTGTGTTTACCAGTTTGTAACGTGTCAATTTGTAGGTATTTAAATGTGGTTTAAAGCCATTACAGACTCGGGGAAACATCATGTTCATCTTCATTTGTCCTTTATTTTCCTGTCAACCTCAAACCTATAGAATCTCAGCTGAAAGAGAAAATGAAGCATGTGATCCAACATGTTTCTTCTGGTGTTGCACCATGTTGGACTTTCTGCCGGTAACCCAATATACTGGGAGTTCTTGGGCCGACAAAAAGTGGCCACCTCTAATATTTCGTTGGACCGCTTTTAGCACATTCATTGTGGTATTGTTTTATAAGCTTCTGCAAAGTCGCAAGATTTATTTCCGCCCAGTGTTGCATTAATTTTTCACCAAGATCTTGTACTGATGATGGGAGAGTCGGACCACTGCGCAAAGCCTTCTCCAGCACATCCCAAAGATTCTCAATGGCATCTCATGCTCCCTGAACCACTCTTTTAAAATTCGAGCCCGATGAATCCTGGTATTGTCATAATGGAATATGCCCATGCCATCAGGGAAGGAAAAATCCATTAATGGAATAACCTGGTCATTCAGTATATTCATGTAGTCAGCTGACCTCATTCTTTGGGCACATAATGTTGCTGAACCTAGACCTGAGCAACTGCAGCAACCCCAGATCATTGCACTGCCCCCACAGGCTTGTACAGTTGGCACTAGGCATGATGGGTGCATTATTTCATCTGTCTCTCTTCTTACCCTGATGCTCCCATCACTCTGGGACAGGGTACACCTGGACTCATCAGACCACATGACCTTCTTCCATTGCTTCCATTCCATTGAGTCCAATCTTTATGCTCCTTAGCAAATTGAAGCCTTTTTTTTCCTATTGTCCTCAATGATTAGTGGTTTTCTTAAGGCTACACAGCTGTTCAGTCCCAATCACCCTGAGTTCTCTTCACACTGTGTGTGTGGAAACGCTCTTATTTTCACTATTAAACATAGCACTGAGTTCTACTGTTGTTTTTCTATGATTTGATTTCACCAAACATTTAAGTGATCGCTGATCATGATCGTTCCGGAAGTTGGAACTGGGAGTGACATCATTCTCCGAGTTCAAAGCGTACCAGCTGAGAAGGCAGAAGAAAAGATGAACGCAAACCAGTCTCTTGGTCTGGCCACTGTTAGCAATATCAGTCAATAATGGGAACGCACACAGTGCAGCAGTATGTCTACAGTTGAAAATTAACCAAAATTAAACAAAAAATTAAATGCCCCCAATGTGTCACAGACTATCATTGGATTTTACGTGATTTGAAACCTAATTACTAAAAATTTTGGAAGAGATCGTTTTTATTGCATTGTAACTTTTGGATTGTTGTTGGTCTTTATTTGTCTGGGGGGTCCTTTGGTTTAATGTACCCCCCCCCCCCCCCCCGCCCCCCCCCCCCCCCCCAATCGGCCCCCACAGTCCCTTGAACAGCCTCTGGAAAAGACAGTTTAAACGTTTTGTTTGTGTGTTTCTGCCAAAGAAATGCGCAGTGAGTTTTGCGCGCCGGGGCAGAATCACTCCAAAAAACCCTCCAGTGCTTAATGACTAACACGACCGTATACTGTGGTCTAGATAGAGTGGACAAACACACACACACACACACAGAGAGTGAGAGAGAGAGAGAGAGAGAGAGAGAGGGGGGGAAGAGAGAGAGAGGGAGAGGTGGTGATGTTGGAGGAGGCGAAGCCAGTGTTTGTCTCCGAACTCCAGCAAAGATGAGGATGGGAAGATGATGAGCAGGATGAGTGAATCTCCGCAAATATCAGTTTTATCATGAATTCTGCCGAAACCAAAAGAGTGTGGACAGACAAGAACAAAGGGTCGCGCGAGTGCGCGCGTCTTTTTCTGGACACTTCCAACCTCTCCTGTGATTTACTGAAGAAAAAGAAGAAGGATGATAATGACGAAGATGACGATGATGATGCTGCGTCTATACTGGTCCAGTTTAACATCTCATTTTAAATCCAACATCTCCA
The DNA here is from genome assembly GCA_016785285.1 of Brachirus orientalis. Classification (NCBI taxonomy): domain Eukaryota; kingdom Metazoa; phylum Chordata; class Actinopteri; order Pleuronectiformes; family Soleidae; genus Brachirus; species Brachirus orientalis. The sequence continues at coordinate 2,770,547 of JAFBJR010018220.1, forward strand.
TGGAGGAGTCACTAGAGACGCGCGCACGGAGACGCCGCGCGTGAACCGTGACAGATTGACTACTTTTACGGGGAAATTTGCCCGTAGATTGTGGAAAAGACTCATCAGACCAGAGGATCTGTGCGTCTCTGCAATAAGAAGAAGAAGTGGATGCTCTTATTCTCCTTTTCTTTTGAATAAGCAATAAATTCTATGAGATAAACGCGGTCCCGTGTTTGTGTGCAATGGGCGACGAAGCGACAAACTTCAGGAGAAGCAGCAGCAGCAGCACCGGTGTCTCATCACCGCAACCCAGAACCGGTGCGGCTCACGGAAGAGCGCGGATTTTTGGTTAATATCAAACAAAAACCGCAACTACCAATGAATCAACAATGAGATTATTGGTGACTGGTTTTTGGATGAGCTGTCAGATCACCACTGTGACTGTTTTTTGATGTTTTTCAGAAAACTAGATTCAGATCTGTGGACAGTGCTGGACTTGGCCACTTTGATTTGTTTAAAGACACGAAGCGCTGAAACAAACCAACACAGCCATATTATTATCTAATCAATAAGTTTGAATTTGTATTCTTCTTCTTCTTTTTTATTTTTCATTTTCGTTGTGTTTTTTTTTGTTGTTGCACTATGATGGAACCACCACCATGCGCGAAGAAGAGCCTGTCCCTGTCTCTGCCGGTTCCCCGGGAAGGACAGGCGACTCTGAAGCCTCCGCAGCATCTGTGGAGACAACCGCGCACCCCCATCAAAATCAAGCACCGGGGCTACTCCGACACGGACCGGCACCACCACCGGCACATGGAGCGCTCCGACGCCGTGGACACGAGCGACAGACCGGGGCTGAAGAAGTCCCGCATGTCCTGGCCGTCGTCTTTCCACGGGACCACAAACACGTCCATCGGAAACTGCGTCGGGAATAAACGGTGAGAGAGAGAAAGAGAGAGAGATGCTGTTCTGTTGGTTCTTCCAAACGTACCAATAATAGCTCTGACTGCCCACAAGGCTTATGCGTAAAAACCCAAGTAGGGGGAGGAGGTGTAGGAGTGTGTGTGTGTGTGAGGTGGTGGGGTGGGGGGCGCTTTAATATGCGCATGATAACGCAGTGTGTGTGTGTGAGCCTCAAGGGTTAACTGATATGAAGCGCTTTCGGCCGGGAGGCGGGACGCGTGGGCTTTTTCGGTGCTGATGCGTTTTTCTGCGTCTTTGGATAGACTGTGTCAGTACAGTGGGCATGAAGCGCAAACCAGACCGCCCACTCGAGACGCGGGAGCAGCGTCTGTAAATACCTGTTACCATTGTGTTTTAAACACACACACATGTTACATGATGGGGCTGATAACGCGCGCGCGCGCGCACGCACAGTGGTCGCTTTAATGGCACCAAAGGTCGAGTGGGTGCGTTCGTGCGTGCGCTCTTTCCACTCCATATCTCACATCGGCAGTGTACGCAGAGACAGGTCTGCGTGGGGCCCAAAGTCTGCTGATGTTGAAATGACATTATACACCGTATCTGTATTTGTATCCATATATAATATCATTTTTCACCTTAATATTCATGATACGGTCTATTCGCTCGAGAATTTCACGCGTTTGTACAGACAAAGAGTCAAACACTTTATGATCATGTGCTAATAAAACAGATTTGATTTTGTGACAAGCCCTGTGGTGCATTTAAAGCCAAACTAAACCATTTCTTCCAGGTGTAAACCAGTGTATATGCAAATACGCCCCCTCACTCAGCCCACTTCTTGGCATTTTTTAAAATCAAGCTTTAGGCAGAGGTAGCTGCAGAAGAGGGAGTTAGTTATGCTTTAATAATATAATATAATATAATATAATATAATATAATATAATATAATATAATATAATATAATATATTTCATTGTCATAATGTGGGCAGTTGTAAATCAATGGGAATTTCAAGACGTAGTGACATCTAGTGGTTAGTGCGTAGACTGCAGCAATCAAAAGGACTCCCCCTAGCTGCTCCCTTATCTTCATTGGTTCATGAACCAATGGGTGGAGCCATTCGTCTTTGTTAGCATTGTTCCATAGCTTCATGACAAGAAACGCTCGTTCTGACTGGTTTGTCCGTTCAGGCTGCCGTCGAAACATGGCGGTGCACGTTATTTGTCTAAAGCCCACATAAAAGGCTTCTTCCAAGGCTACGAAAACCATTAATTATGCGCTTATACAAACAACTTCAAGGTCTTATATTAAAAAAAATATAACAGTAAACTCTCCAAATTGCGACCGACTGGACATCTAACTGGACAAATAACATTATTTTTATTATATGAATTAATTATAAAATATAATATAAAATTACAGTCTCCCTCCTGAGCACAAAAAAGTAAAGACCCAGTGTGTAAGAACTAGTGACATCTAATGGTGAGACTGTAGATTGCAAGAAGACAGAGAGCTGGACCCCTTGAATTCAAGATACTGCAGTAGAACACAGTATTAAAAAGAAAGATGAGACATGAGAATTAGAAAATAAGAAAACAGGCGAATAGAATATGGGAATTAGGCAAGGCATTAAAGGAGTTAAATGGTACAGAAAGAGCAGCGAAGGGAGGCAGAAAGTCAGTCACCAGCAGCGTCTATGTGAGTTTGTCTTTAAGTTTTTCCGTCTGTTACTAACTTCCTGTCTACAGTTTTTGATGGATCAGTCTGTGATGGGTAGGTGATCACCCAAGTGTGTTCCCACATCAAAATGTTTCCATGATCAAAATGTAAAAAACTCAGTTGTCAGTCTAAAAAAATGCATGTGACACAGTGTTTAAGGTCTGCGATCTCATATTGTTCTGTTGTGCCGACTACAATAAAGCGAGGGCACTGACAGATGACGTCCAGCGTGAAAGAGTGTCCATAAATAAAAGGTGACAAACTTATGAGGTGTTACCTGGACAATTGTGTCGCACAGATGCTTTCAGTTTGTTTGTAAGTGGCTGCTCTCTCATCAAATAGGTTGTGACAGTGAAAAGAAAAATAAAAGAAATCACTGCATTAGGGGAGAGGATGTTGACAGACACAGGAGAATTCCACGAAACTTAAACCACAGCGCCAGCAGCAGCAACAAACAACTGGACCGGCTCCTAAATCAAATTACACACTGTATGTTAATCAAGCAGATTAGATTAAAGGCATTTCATTAAGTGAGTCATGGAACAGTAAAATTTTGATACAATTACTTTGTCCTTCGTTGCACAACAACAGCTACTGCTGTGTTTATAATGTCAGCAGGGAGACACTGAACACAGCGCCTGGATCTGGGCTCTGTCTCACAGGGATGACCTGATCGTATTGTTGTAATTCGACTAAAATCGGATTAATTCCAGATCAGATTACAGATTGTCCTGCATCTGAACATGACTGTCCTCTCAAACGACATGCATGCCCACTATTACCTTCAGCAACAACAGAAAACATCACGTTTGTGAGGCCAGTGATGTCTTTCATTTAATTTAATTCCGAAAGACTCCCTGATCTTGGGAGGCTGGTTTTCCACTAACAGACAGTAGGGGGAAAGTGGAGACAAGCCCTAATCTCCCCACAATAAGACATTTAACCGTCAAAATGACTCTAAAGCTGTTAAATTAGGGCAAAACATCCTGCATAATTCCACTTTAAAGTGACACAATGTAGGATTTCAACATTCAAATAATTTTTTTTCAAAATGACTTCTGGTTTTAATGTCCGTGCCACAAATAGAAATACAGAATTCTACTTTATAGCATACAATTCGTATAACAAAAAGTTATACAGTAACTTATTTCCAGTGTGGTCTTGGATCAAGATGTAAAAATATCAGGTGGTAATTTGTAAAATGTTGTTGTCAAGGAAGTAAAAGAGTCTCAGCTCACTTTGACACTTGTTAGGCCTACTGACTGGACTTAATTGTATATTTTGACACACAATCAGTGTCCTGTATTTAATGCGTACTACGTGTTTTTTGTGGAATTGTTATTGCTGTTGTACTATACACTGTCTTCCACATGAGGGTCGCAGGGCTCCTGGTGCCGAATCCCTGCTGACAAAGGGTGGAAGGTGGGGTCACACTCTGTACAGGTCACCAGTCCATCACAGGGCCAACATACAGAGCAACTTAGAGTGTCCACTTGACTTCTGCATGTTTTTGGACACGTGGGAGAAAACAGGAGAACCCGGACACACAGACAGGCCCAGACAATTTTATTTGTACATCACAGCATATATTATTTCAAGGAACTTAACATAGTAAGGCAAAAATCTAACAATATTATATAGAGAGAGAATGAGCTGTGAGCAAACACTAGGCATCAGTGGAGTGGAGCTCTACAAATTATATGTCTATAATCTGGTACAGATTTAACTGTACACTGCAAATTGAATAAACAAATTAAATATTGTTTGTGGAAAAAAAAATCAACATTGCAGTATTGATGTTGGTACTGGTGTCAGACACAAATGGCACTTTTCCACTACACTCTACTCGGTTTGGCGTCCTTTTCCATTACTATAATACCTTCTCAACATGGGCGGGGTCAGCTGCACGAAACTGCTGTGACATTTTATACGCGACCCATTAAAACTAGTGACGGTCAAAGCAGTTCTTTTCTTTGTCCTGAATCATTAGAATCAGTTGATGAAAAAGATGAGTTCACTGAATGGTTCAGTACTTCCTGCATGACCGGAGCACAGACTCCGCCTGACACAGTCACTGAACTGAAATACGGCTGATCGGGTTGTGATTGGGCTCACCATCTCCGTCTTTCAGCAGTGCTGTCGCTAAATACACCAGACTCCTCTGTTAAATATGGAGATTTTAGAAATTTCCTTGCTATTTGTTGGAGATTAACGCATGTTTTCAGGATTTTTAAATCTTTTTTAACTGATCGACAGTTCGGCATTGTTCGGTTTGATTCTTGTGTCGCGCTCATGACTCTTCCAGTGACGACATAGTATCCTCGCTAGGGCAGGTACTGAAAAGTACCAGGTATTATCGCTACTGGTAAAGCAAAAAAAAAGGAGTAGAGTCGTGCTGTGCCATGCCGAACCGTGCTGGAACTGTGGGGTAGAAATGCGCCAAAAATAATGGTATGGAGGCATCCTTACTTTCTTCATTGTGAAATCCCCAGATGTATGAAGACGGACGTGTTTACATGTTGGACGACAAATGTGCTCCTTCTACACACTGACTTCTGGGCTAATAACATCCCTGAACATTTGGCGGTGGGTTTGTCAGAGTCATGCTGGTTCCCCCTGAACCTCTCCTCTTCTTATGTCCTGGCAGGCCGCTGGGAGCGGAGCCAACTCTGACTGGAGGAAGAGCTAATTTGTGTATTAGTCCCCAGGACACACACACTGAGGCAGCACAGTCTTCAGTGTGCTGGGACTGACTCTGCCTGCCCTTCTCCTTCTGTGGGCGGCAAACCATGAGAGGGAGGAAAAGGAACGAGAGAGAAGGAGGGAGAGACGATTCGATTCAGACAAGTCTCAGTTCTGAGAGTGCAAAACCAAGCTGGCTCTGTCTGTGTGTGTGTGTGTGTGTGTGTTTGTTTGTTTGTGTGTCCGCACATCGCTAAGGTGATGTGTGCCGTCTGTGGGTGTTTGTGCCACACACTGCACATGGAGGGATGGAGGCTGGTGGATGATTGTAATGGTGTGGAGGTATTCATGAGTGGGCTGTGTGTGCACATGTTGCAGTCTGACCTGTGACATGTACAAGGCCCTCATTTTCATGTCAGTAAGAGGCCATAGGGATTTCTGTTGTGTTGTTCCGCTTTTCATTCTTTTCCCACACATCGGCGTGAATGCACTTGTATATTCTGCTTCCCTGCTTGTGTCAGAATAGCGGCTGCTTTGGCTCCTGGATTTATCAGGCTTTGTGAGCATCTACTCTGTGTGGAGGATGCTGCAGCTCTGTGTCTTTAGCTCAAGGCTAACCTTAGGAAGGCAGCTCTAATGACATCTATGGCTGCTGCTGCTCTGGATGCTCTCATTTACATTAACTCACAGGGAATGTCAAGTCCCTGAGCCCTAAAATACGGCAAAAGACATGCAAGAGCTCAAAGTCATATCATATATCCTGCATAAATGGATAACGTTCTTGTTTTCAAGGTCCACTTTGTACCATTTAGGATAATTCATTTGCAGAAATTGGATATACTACCCATAAGTTTGCTTGAAAAGTCTATACTTGCCTTAGAATGAGACTTTGACATGTTCTTGATTTTTTTTAAGCAAAAGCTTACCACACAAACAAAGAAGAATAGATTATTTTCTCTAGATGTCACACTTGTTTCCACCAAGTGGTTTGCTGCAGCTGAGCTTGCCACGGTGCTGTTTAGAATAGTAAATCCTGATCTGGCTTGTGTTTTCACCGCAGAGTGTGTGTGGGTCGGATGGTGATAGCTGCATCAGCTACATAAATAGTGTAACCTTATACCAGCACGGCACAATAAGAAGAAGAAGAAGAAGATGACAGCCCTCCAGCATGTTATGCTCTTTCCTCTTGGCACGTGGCTGTTTATGACGCGAATAAGACAAGCTTTGTACGAAAGAAAGCTGAACGTTTTCTGTCGACCAATCAGTGGACTGCAGTGTTTCTAGCTCCACCCTCTAGGAGCCAGACCACTGTTTTTGGCACCTTAATGGCAGGAGCGGTTGAACTGAACTGAACCGTACCGCTTGGTGGGAATGAGCCATAATTCCTACATTCTCCTGTTGGTTTTATTTAAATTTGTTTTTTTATTAATTAGTGCTTTGATGATCAAAGCAGTAACTCCTAAATTTAATCAGGCTTCCACTTTTTTCTCTTTTGCTAGAATTTTGCTGCAGCTCTCCCCAACAATTCATGAATCAAAACCTGCATTTTGGCTGAAATTTGGCTTGCTAGCCCTTTTCTAATCATTTCCATAAACTGTGGCAAAGCAAATTGCAAAGCAAACTGCAAAACTGCAAAATTGCAGGACTGTGTGCAGATTAAACAATGGGCACATTTCAACAGTTTTAGCCTTGTATAAACACATTTTCCCTACCATATTGATAAATAATGTAAGATCAACTTACACCTAGCTGAGGAACATGAGGGGGCTGGTGTGAAAGTAATTTGTGTGTGATTAGTTGGACACCGATTGACCCTGCGGATGACCTTAATGTCAAAAAAAGAAATGGAGCGTTCGATCGTTGATGGGTTGTTCGAGATCTCATCTGGATGGTTGGAAAACGATCAATCGTCCTGAGAACTGCTGCTCAAATTGTTTCCGACAAGGTGCAGAGTAAATGAACAGAATGTGCGGTACTGTAATCAATACAACAGAGTTCCTTTGTGAAAAAGCAGAGCCTCTCCCAGCGGTCACAGACCCAAGTACGGACTGTCGGTGTTGTACTCCATAATTGTTTGGAGACATCACTGACATCAACTTTGTTGCCTCTCGTCTATTTCTATCTCTGTATTGTATTCCAGAAAATGGCAGTCTTAGTGGCAATCACAACCCCCCCCCCACACACAATCAAAAAAAAGCGTGTCACTGTGCTTCCTCTTCCCTCCCACAGTGTCTTTTGTTTCAGCCGTCAACCGCTTGATAACGCAGGTGCATCAGTCACCAGGTCGCATGGCCAACACAGTCTGGGAAGTTCCAGCACGGAAAAATGAACGAGTGACACTGAGCAGCTCTTCCCGCAATTCAGTTGCTATGGTGACTTGTTTTGTGCATTTGTTGAATAGATTCAATTTAGCCAAAATAATAAAAGGAGAAGCTTAAAAAGCCAGTTGATGGTCTTGACTGTATATGTTGCCTGAGTGCAGCAGACCCACGGTGGATGTGGGTTGATGAGGTGAAAACGAATTTTTGAATGAATGTGAATTATTATGAATGCGTGTCTGCTGAGTTTTATCCCACACAGAGCCACAATGATTTTCACAGAAACGCTGCTCTGCCTTCACTCCTCCACAAACCACTTTATACAGTCTTTACCCCCCAAAGCTGGAGTCAAAGCTGATCTGTTTGTCAGAGCTGCTCTTTCTTTCCTGCCTGATTGGCTGGATGGCATAATAACTTAGCTCATAATGTGAAACAGCTCCAGCTAATTAACACAACAACTGCATTTTGTTCTTGATCACACATTTACATTTCCACGCTCCAGAAACAAACAAACAAACAAAAGAAAGGAAGGAAGTCTCATGCAGAGAGTATTCACACAAATGTGTTTTAATGGCGTTAAGTAATGGACCTCTTCTCTCATTTGTTTAGACGAACCATCTGTTTAAGCCACAGATTGTGCTCTTCTGTGAATTCACTGCCTTCTCACTCCTCTAAGTGCTAATTAGTGTCTGGAGGCAGCTCGTGTGCCGGAACGACGCTCACTTTGGGTTGACTCGGGCAGATCCCAGCGACCGTCGTCCTTGGAGATCGAGTTGCAGCGACACTGAGCGGGTTGCTCCGCTCAGACGGAAAGGTGTTTGGCTCTCGTTTCAAGGCCCTTCTTTGCGTTTGCTCGTCACTTTTGTCTCAGCAGACTCCTCGAACAGCCAGGCCACCGGTAGCCACATTTCGCACAGTCGGTGTTTCCTAGTGAATCCACTTGGCATCCTCGCATTTTAATTAATTTCACACTGAATCCTCTCAAAGCGGTGATACACGAGTCATTTGTTTTATTAGTGTTGGTCCAAGTTGCACAGTAAGTCCACCTGTTCCCCAAAAATATCCTCATGTGTGATGTAACTAGTCTGCTCCCACTTCATCTGTTAATAATACATTTACATTCATCGTAAAAAAAGTTTTACCTTCGTTTTTAAAGCTTTGCTAAAGGGAAAATATAAATTTATCTGCATATTTTCACATGGAGAACATGCAAAGGGCCTTTGTTCCGGCTGGGTCGTGAACCCGGTGTCCCAGTATGGAAAGTGAAGCCAACGATGAAGCGCATAAAACCTGTATTTTCTGTATTATCAGGTGGTTTTCCAAGTCTATTGGAAAATGAGCTTCTACTTCTCACTGATTGATAACTTTTTCCAGAGGCCTTTTTCAATACGGTATGATGTAAATTATGTCAATTACAGTCACATTTAAATGCAAATAGATGAGAAAGCAGGATTTCCTTCAGGGCGTGGCTGTGGTTAGATTGACAGACGGTGCATCCAATAGGTGCATGATTGTAGAACCTCAGTCAGAACCGAGATGGCGCTGCAAAACGTGAGGCTTCAAAACAGCCGCTCATGAGTCAATGGGTAACGACGACATGGAGAGTTGTCACTTGGTCCTTATACTCCTTTGTTCACCTTTTAAATATGCAATGGCTTGTTCTCCTTAAAATTCTGAATGTGAAATAAAACCAAGGAGATTAATTTTACACAGGGAAGTCAGAAAAGTCAAACTTTCTGAAGAGTGTTTCTCTTTAGTGAGGTTTGTTGGACCTTTTTGAGAAGCAAACATTCCGTGAGCAGAATGGTGAGGTCTCTCCTGATGTGGTAAACTAATGGCCCGTGTGCTCTTTTTGTTTAATCTGAATATCTGCCCACCTGAATATAAAGATTTACCTTTGTGCCTCTGAGCAGCTTCACCCTTAAACTAACACACTCAGAAGTTTCACCTTTCAAACTGCAGTGCTTTTCATTTGGTGATTTTTGTTATTTTTACCTCAGAAAAAAATGTCAAATATATTATATGCTATGCCCTTTATCTGAAAATGGCTTCCGTCAAGCAATACTATCAGACCTGACTGAAGGGAGAGTTTGTTTGCCTGCAGCAGCGGAGCAGGGGCGGGCGGAGACAAGAGGCTTTTATGGCATCAAAACTGCTGAACAAACTCACTCGTGGAACTTTTTCGTGGAACTTTCTCAAATTCTGTCTTGGACAGATCACTTCCTGTATGCAGTGCTGTGATGTCACTGGGCGATACGAGATCCTAACACTGACCTCATATGACATTTTGAATGAAACAGACATTTGTTTATATTTAAAAGTTAGGCATTACATTTAAATGTAATGACACAAAATGGCAAATGAATAACTCAATAGAAAAACAAAGGGCCACACGGTGGAACACGTGGTTAGCACTGTTGCGTCACGGCAAGAAGGCTGTCCAAAACCATACAGAGGTTAATCCTCTCTCTAAATTGACCTCTGTGTGTTTGCCCTGCGGTGGACTGGTGACCTGTCCTTTCACCTCCCGTCAGCTGATTGGCTCCAGTGACCGCGTGACCCCTTGACCCTCAAGTGGAGGGTCAAATCAGTTAAAAATGAATGGCTGAATATCTAAATAAGAAAATAGTTATTCAGTAGTACTAAACAAAAGACATTCTGCTGCAGTATACAGTATTATTCCTCTGAGGGTTTTGATTAGGATTAGCCTCAGGCTGGCCACTTTTTTTTATCTTGTAGCAATTTTTGACTCAAAATGCCACTGGTGATCTGATCGCAGTGTTCGTCTCATTTTCATCGTCTTGGCGCTTCATTTCACCCTATACTCTGTCTCTATTGAGTGGCCCGTCTTTTGCGGCTTCCCTGTAGCTTCTAGCATCTGATAGCCTTGTTCTTGCTTACAGCAGCATTAAGCGCACGCAGCTTCTCTGCCTTCCCTTCCAAACTTTCATTTCCTCTGCAATGGTGAACTGTTCCTATAGACTCCGTCCTAAAAGGTATTTTACTCCGATGTGATTTCTCATTGGTCACAGTTCAGCCGTTTGTAGAAAACTCGCTTCAAGACTTCAAGTGCAGCGCGCACACAATAATTTTCATCATAGGATTAAAAAGTCAGAGTAAAGACAGAGTTCAAACACATCAAAGTGTTTGAAAGCTTGTCTTGAAAGTGAAACTGTTCATATTTGTGCTTTGAAGTGAACATATGCACTAAAAAACCAACCTGTGTACTTTTTCGGGATATTATTTTTCATCTAATACAGAAAATAAAGCTGATTAGGAGTAAAAATGCATTTTAAGTCTTCATAGTAGGAGGTCGCATCTGACCAGCTTTCCTTTATACCTCCATCAAGAAGGTTATGTTTTCATCAGCGTTTTGTCCTTCTATTAACAACTTCCTGTCTACAGTTGTGACAGATTTTGGTACAAATCTATCCACTGTTGACCCCCCCCCCCCATGATGGGCAAAACCGTAAAGAAATAATCATATCCCTGTCAAAATCCATAGAATGTTAACAGGAAGTCCAATTTAACACCATCAGATGTGCTTTTATCTCGGCAACATCTTCACAAATGTTTATGTAAGATGGTAACAGCTACAAACAGAAGCAAAAGGTCTTCTGGATACTGGGAATCAAAATGCAAAAATGTCAGGTGCTGGTCTGTAAAACACAAGAAACGAAATGTTTAAGCCTTGGTAGAACTAGTTTTTGACATCAATCATCACTGGAAGTTGGGCGTTCCTTCCATTAGTGACTCTTACTCACTTTGGGAACATCACAAATTAATCTATTAATAGTAAAGCTAATTATTAAAATTCTAAAATGACACCTGGATCAAGTAAATCAGGCAGTAATGCCTCCTAGAATCAAGAATCAAGAGCTAAAATTTGAACCCTCCCATTTGGTGGAAGTCTGACCCCTCCTCAACTTATTACAGTTTTTTTAGCCCAAAAATCCCAGAAGATAGCATGTCATACCACACTAAGGTGTGAACAAGGAAAAACCGTTTCAGTGAAAGTCAAGTTGAAACCCGTGAGAGCAGAAATGTCAGAATGTGCGGGTGCATTCAATTTTGAAACAACATAAGTGCTAGTCTGTCACTTCTCTCACAAGCAGCTCAGCTGGAGAGAATTTTGATTTACGGTGCTTGTTCTGTGTGAGAAGGTTTGATTGAGGATGTTGAGTGTCAACACTGACCGCTCCGTTTTTTGTTTTGTTTTTTGTTTTTTTTCCTTTAAAGGCTCTGGTTCCAGAATCAAAGCTCCTATGATTCATTTTCTCCAATGACGTTTCAGAAAAATCTTTCAAAAAAAGATACAACAATTCTGCGACTGTTGACATGTTGCAAGCCAATCAGACAATGACACATCAAAAATATCTCACTGAAGAAAAAGGTACAATACAGAATTGAAATGATTTGAATCCAATTTGAATTGAAACCCAATATGTGGTACACAGGTGCAAACTGCTTTCTTTTACGACAGCCGTGGCTGCCGCCTGTCATAAAATTAAAGACACATTCACCCCAACTTTAACCAGTAACATTTCTTTATTTTTTGAGAATAAATTGTTAAACGATAACATGAAATAAACAATTTGACCGAGGTCACGACTCTGCTGAAATGTGCCGTAGGCTGCTGCTCTGCTCGTCTGGTGCAGATCAGTTAGGCTGACAATCTCTCTGTCAGCTGTGTGACAGTGCAGCACACACACACAGTGACACAGACATGCACACAGTGAAGCAGAAAGAACAAATAGCAGCGTTCACCTGTCAAGCCGAGCTCCATGTCAGACTAATGCGAGGTGGGAGCGAGACAAGTATCTACTTCAAATCAAGAACTCACAACAAATCAGAGACGAAAGGGAAGAGGAAGTGCACCTGGAGACCACGCTTGGCACGGACAGCGAGGAACACGAGCGCGTCCATCTGCCCGCTGACGCTGCCGACGTCCCTCGTCCCGGCGTATCACTTCAGGGATGCTGTTCCTGAGTGTCAGCAACACGAGATGACTGGGACAGGGCGTCAGATCTGTTAACACGAGAGGGGCACGCGGCTTTTAATAGCAACTCACCAAAATTCACTCTGTTGAAAAGAGAAACGACAACAACAACAACAACAAAAAAAAAAACATCATTCTCTCCCATGGATCACATTACCTTGGAAATGGAGAACACAAGACTGAGGTCTCACTCCCCCCCCATGCAAGCAACCCCATCACTCACGCTCAGGTTGAGAGTGGTGCAGAGGCTGCACAAAAGGAAAAACTAAATAAGTTGAAACCTTTTAGACATATTACATGATTTAACCTTCCCTAGCTGACTGAAGGCCCTGTCAAGACATCAGGGGTGGATAGCACCCCTGAGCCCTTGGGCCCCTGGACCCGGGCCCCGGGAGGCCCATTCAGTAATCCATCATTGACTTAGCTGAACACGCTAATTCCTTTTTCGTCTAAATCACTTTTGGCCATGTTACAAATTTTGACGGCCTTTCCAGTGCAGTGCTATGATGCACATTCTTCTTCCAGTCATTAGCATAGCCGTTAGCATCATTTTGTTTTGAGCGAACCTTACTGTTTATGAGTGTGGGACAGTGCTTTTTTTTTTTTTTCTTTAAATCTTATTTTTAAATTAAATCTTATTTTTAAATTAAAATTTTAAATTTTATTTCATTTCATCAGTGCCTTAAAATTGTTCACCTGCTGTTGACTTTGAATTAAGGGCCAAAGTAAAAGAGACAAAATGTCAGCGATGCTAACACAGTTTGTGCATGTCCATTTAAGGCACACTACAGTTAAGCTACAATTGTAGCTCCACTTAACCGCTCGTTTGCACTACTGTCGTCGTAAACGAGCACGGGCAGGGTATTGATTTGTTAAACGAACGGTGTCGACCTCTGCGCCACTAGGTGGCTCTATTTCCCTGTGTTGTTTTTTGTAATTGGCAGTCACTGGTTTACCTGGCAGCTAGTTGTTAGCACGCCAAATGCCCTTGTGAGTTTTCTTACCATTCAAGAACTTTACAATATTAAATTCTTTACAATATTAAATTCTTTGAGCCAACAAAGTGTATAATCAAATTTGTATCGGTGTGGTCATGATTTTCTTGCTATTTCTCCCATGTACTTCACATCTACTATTGCTGGGTCAAACCTGAACATACATGCAGTATTATATGTTTTAGTCATGACTTGTCTGCAATATTATTAAAAACTGACTTTTTTTAAATGCTTTTTGCCCTTCTGTTCGTTATTTTAAGTCACTAAAAACGAGTCTTTTGAAAACTCCGGCCAAAGTAGAGATTCTTAAAAACTCTGGGTTTCTCTGTCTATTTGTGGCACAATAACCACAATAAAATAAATACATGGTCAGATATGCACTGTTGTATTTGTATTTCATTGCTAAACTCTCCCTAGAAGGCAATCAACTCTATGAGTAGTTTGTTCAGAATCACCTCTTTATCACAGATCTGTCTGACGCAATTGTCTTCTTGTACAAGCAGAAAAGAAAAGATTTGTTTCACTGCGGTGAGCGAGAGACGTTGATTGGATAAATGCAGCGAAATGTCACTTCCAGGGAAGCTCAGCATCTCTGGGAGTCAATGGAGCAGTGAGGCTGAGCAGCACTGGGCTGATGCATGATGGTTAGAGGAACTGTCTTTTTGGCTGAACCACTTGTGGATTGAAATATACAATATATACACGAGACCGAAGCCTTTTTTGTCTCAGTCCCATGCGGAGTTTGCGAATGAAGTCTGCTATGTGTTATTTGCAGACAGATGCAATTTTTTTCCCCGTTTTCCTCATAATTTATGAGTTTCTTCACATCGTGCTTGATGTGCATGGGAGGCTGCGTCGCATCGGAATCATTCATTGGTTCATTCTGTCTGGTGACCTTTGAAACGATATGTGCTTTTCGTGTCTCCAAAAGTTTCAAATAACACTCACTCTTTGCTTGTTTTTTTTTTTTTTCAAAAAAAAAAGGAGTTACTAAGACTTTAAAAAGAGTTTTCTGAATACTTGCTTAATATAGGGCTATGTTTGCAACACGGAAGTAGCTGCAAGATGTGTTCCACACAGCCCCGCCCCTCCAAAGTTCCTGGTATTCTGAAAAGTCCCTCGTTGCGCGTAGGTATTTAATTTAAAGTGTAAAGTGTTTACCAGGGTAATATTTACCCGGGTAATTTCAGTGGAAACATAGCAAGGTTTTTTTTAATTAATCATAGAAAAGGACCATATATCCTACATATTATATTTCCTTGTTTAAGTTATACATAATTATTGCTTTTCTTTGTTCCAGTTGTTTGTACATTTATTCATTTTATCAAAGTGGGTTTGGTTGATTCTCGACCACAAAGCGAATCAACCGCAACTGATGTGTGGATGCGAAGAAAATGGTGTTTTGGCCTTGTGGCATATTGCAGTGTGATCACAATGGTACTGCGTTACGTCACCCGTGCGACATATGTTAACACCACAACAAGAAATGCTGCCAAAGTAGCGTCTCTGTACACGTTCATCACATTATTTGCCTGCTTATAACTACACACAGTCGTGCTCCACCACAGCAGTTTTGGACCAGACTGGGACGAACCTCTGGGTGTTGGGGTCATTTTGGTTAAATCCCTAAATTCGTCCTTCCAGAAGAAAGTAGAGAGAATTTTTTGCACGATGAGAACATCTCGTCTATCGCTGTTTGGCTCTTTACAGCGTTTAACAGGGTTTCCATGCGTTATCGGAGATATTTTTAAAAACAAACCCGTGAAGATGATTTGGTTTTTTTTACAAAAACGACAGCAGAAAATACAAATTTCAAGAAACACCCAGGTACGTGTGAACTAGGCTTCAGATTAACGCCATAATTAGATTTTTGTTTCTAATGTCATGTACACAAATAGAGCGATGATGAATCACTATTTTTGTTGTTTTCTTCTTCTTCTTTTTCTTCTAACTCATTTTGTTTCCGCTGGATTTTGACATCACATTTTATGTATGGGTGGGGAAAAAAAACCACTACAGGGCAAAATGATGTTAGTCACCTATTTTTAATGGCTTCAAATTAATGTGAAAGAGGTACAAGTCACAAACACCTTCACTGTGGCCCAATCCCCCAAAAAAAAAAAATGCACCATGACCCAGGCTTTTGTTCACTCTTCCATTTATATAATAAATCCTCATATATCTGCTGCCTCTGTATCATTATGTGATAAGACAGTGTTGGCACATATAGAGAATTCCTGAGACAGAAATATGGCAGGAAAAATCGGGTTTGTGCCCGTTGGTCCTGCTCTGACTCAGCTCCACTGTTGTGGGAGCTCAGTTGGAAAAAATACTGCAAACGACAGTAAACAATATTCAGCCACAATGAAAACAGCAATGGCACAAATGTGCCAAAAAAAAAAACATTTCGTAGTGTGTTCATTTGGAGAGCAGAAGCAGCAAAACAGCCAACAATCATGAATTGTTATTCATTGGGCAGTGATTACCATGAGGAATTACTCTAAAAAAGTAAAAGTTTCTTCGACACAATGTTAAATACTTAATTAAAAGTACAAGTCATGCACTTACTTTTCTAATTATTTTCTACTCAAGTAAAAATGTTTCACTCTTTCACAACAAAAGCAAGCATTTTTTTTTAACAATCGCATATTTTGTATATTTTGTTATGTTGAAATTAATCAAATAAAAAAAATTCTATTTACTAAATTAATAATTTCCCTTCAGTTTACAAAGTTCGTGTCACCACGAGAAATTAGTGCATGCTGCTGAATGTGTATTATATAATAGTATGTGTGGTGAAATGGTGTGTGTGTGTGTGTGTGTGCAGTTTATTTTTATCCTGGTGATACGTTGATGTGAGCGTTGCTTCCTGCCAAATTTGGTACACAAAATATTTATTTATTTCTACCGAAACACAGAGTGAAGACAGATGCAGCAGGTTAGTGAGCAGAATATTCTGTACGTACAGTATATTGTAGTGTATAAATGAAAAATAAAATAACAGTGCAGCTGCAACAAGGTCTGTGGGAACTCTCAGGAATGATTGCATGAAGCAGTTTATGATTAGTAGCGTAGTAGTGAAGGTGTTTGTGCGCAGGTCCGATGCGCTGACCCGTTCCAGCTCCTGAACTCTGTGAGTTCACTGTGTGAGCGTAAGCCGTCCTGTCAGAGCAGTGAGCTCATCTCTTGCAGGTCATGTTCATGCTCACACGTGAACGGTGTGCTCCATTTACGTCGGAATTCGGAACTGGGAGCGATGTCACTTCCAGTTTGACAGCATTCACGCGCCAACTGTTCGAGTAGCAAACCCGACATTTCGACTTCCAACCAAGGCTTCGAACCGAATCGTTCATGGAACGAAAAACCAAAAATGTTATATTTTTTTATTGTTCCGGAACAGAGTTGGTTATTTGAAATAATAATGGTAAGCAGTCAATACTGGTATTTTTTTCTGTTGAGTTTCACTTCCTGTCATTCACTCAATGCGTAAGAGAGCGGAGAGAAGCTTCACTCGCAGGCATCCAGAAGGTCTATGTGGTGGTCTACCAGTCTTGATTAACCATAAGACGTAAACATTGTAGTCTACCAAATCTTAAAAAAAATGTTTGTTTTAAACACATTCATTTTATCTTGTTTGTGATGAACATTAAAGCAAATGTAAACAGCTTTACATTAAAGGCCTTTGTGCACCGGATACGTTGCTAATGTATGGGACGAAAGTACGATTAAATTCAGAGGCGAATTACGCCACATACCCTCGTATGTACATCAAGTGTGATGTCATCAGCCTGATTTGAATAGACTAATAGTTATAATAGCCAGTGTAAAATGTCCTAAAGCCCCTATTTATGTCGCAGAGCTAACATGGAACGTTATGAACCGGTTCAGGAACATTTTTTTCTTGTTCTAAAAAGTTCGTGAATGTCAATTTTAGGGTGGAACCTAAAACCGGAAATGGTAAAATCTGTTTGGAACAAACCAACTGGAAAAAAAAATTCTGGTACAAAGCCCTGCTTCCAACTACAACTGCAACACACTATAACTAACAACCAGGCTGCTTGAGGACCAAGGGAAAAATGGGGGGGGAAATAAAAAATCCTTGGAGATTCAGGAAGGTTTCTTGGTACTTTTTCAATCCAAGACTTTTCTTTTTGTGATTGTGTGGTTTCTTTTTTGTTGTTGCTTGGCCCTGGTCCACAGCACGAGTCTTTCATGAGTCACATCCTCCATTAAACTCTGGCGAGATGGGATTTCTAATGACGCTGATGCAGACTGGGAGGTGCATTTTATACCAACAAAGGCAAAGTAATTAACTACAGTCAGGCTTTCTTATTGTGTGCTTTTGTGTGTGTGTGTGTGGATCAGGTTAATGTATGATTGCTAGTGTGGACTCTTGGGGTTTCTTTGTTGTGAGACTTTCCCCATAAAGAAGATCAGAATTGAGTCTCCTCTCTCTTCACACAGCTTTTCTCCCCCGAGCTTCTCTATTTTTTTGCTGCCGCACTTTTAGTTTTGTGGTGCATTCTACAGAGCCTTTAAAGCCCAGCTAAAGTTTCAGAGTGTCCCCGAGCGAGTATGGCTAATGCTTGTGTTTGTTCACAGCAGCGTAGTATAAAGTTTCAGCACAGAAAATAAAATCAGGTTGGTCAATATAAGGTGTTCAAGACTAGTTTCCCAGAAAAACATTGCTTTAGAGCTCTGGACGTTATATGCCCCGCCATGTTGGCAGGAAAAGCTTCTACAAAAGCCGTCAGAGTTCCCCGTGCACTTTAATTTCCAAGGAGTAAATATATCGCAGAACTTGATGGATTAAATATATCTGAGTATAGAAACAGCCAGAGTGGACATTATAGCAGATTTCTCACCATTTTCCCTCATTCTACTTTGGAGAGAGAAAAAAAAGCATGTAAAATAGGTAAAATAAATAAGATATTGACGCTAGTTAGCATTGCATTCTAAAGCTCTAAAGTGCAGGGAATAAATATAAGGGATAGTAAAATGGCTCTGTAAGTAGATGAGGATAAAAGAATGAGGATTAGAATGAAGGACAACTTGGATCCGTGATTTAGAACTTCGAACTGTGGAGGGCAGCGTTGGACGTCTTGGTGTCCAGCCTGTGCTAAATTACAAGAAGAAGATGAAACCTGAAGAAATTAAGTGTAATTTGTAAGGAACCTTGTTGTGAAAACAGATTTATTTAGAATTGGTATTTTAAAAAAAAACATACCATATGATTTAGTTTGCAATTCTGCGTGTTGCAGCTTTACACTGTACCTAAATCTTACTACATTCATCACCATGACCATGCAAGTGAGTGCCAGCGGATTTGTAGGTGGTTTCTGTGGAGGCCTCACCCACTTCAAGGCCGTGCCCGCTTAGTACCCACTTTGTACCCATGTAGTCTGGAAAGTGGGCACGGCCTTGAAGTGGGCAAACACAGGTGGGCTCATTGTGGAAACCATAGACCCACATTATCGGTTTGAATAAAACCCTTATGGGGCCCACATGGACATGCTGGCTGGGTAGACATTTAAGAAACTCCCATCGTTTTGGCTGAAATATCTGAGCTCACTCATAGCTGTTGTTGTTTGCATTTCAATGGAATATTCTGATTGAATCGCTGCAGCATTATCAGCATCAGAAAAGAAACACACGCACAAAAAAAGAGAAGAATAAGAAGTGGGTGTTTCACCTGCACATAAATATAAGTCAAACTACGGGCCCTTTCCTGTGCACCCAACAGGTGGGTTGAGGGAAACTGACTTTGGGGAGAAGGCGAGAAGACGAAGCAGATGAGAAAGCGAGCGTGTGTCTGGAAATTTGCGCGTTTTCGTGGCACCCAAAGATACGATGCGAGACATGTCTGTGATTGGCCGGGTCCTTAGCCGCTCACAGCCGCTCTTACACAGGCCACAAATGCTGTATGTACATGAGCATGAGCGCTCCTCACTCCCCCCCCCCTCATAGGGTGCTATAAATAGGGGGGGAGAGAAGCCTCGGGCTCTCAGTGTAATGAGATTAAACCAAACCAGCCTCAGCTCCCAGTGTTTTATTGAGCTTCATTTCAGTTTCCATTCTGCGTTTCAATATGTATAAGAAAGATATTGAGTGCGGCTGCCTCCTCGTGCTCCACGGAGTCCACGCAGGAACAGTTGGTTGTGCAGGAGAATGTCAGAGTGTGTGTGTGTAAATATGTTTGATGATGATGTGAACGATTTGAGCGAGCGCGTGTGTGTGTGTGCGTGTGTGTGCAACGTCCCCATTCTGCACCCCGCAGGGCACGACACGTCTCTGCAAAAATGCATCCATCGTGATGCGAAAGCGTGACATCATGCAGCCACTGAGCTCCGTCCGCTGCCTCGAAACTGTCATGAACTTTGCTGCCTCATTTTCATTTTCAATATTTTGATTTTCAGAAGAGGGTGATAGACTTCCTGTGCGTGTGTGTGTGCGTGTGTGTGTATACCTGGTATTCCTTATGTTGTGGAGACTTAAATCTGTTTACACAGTCACATTATGGGGACTTGTCTTCCTTGTGGGGACAAAAATCAAGTCCCCATAATGTAATTTACTACATTTTAAGGTAAAGACATGTTTTAGGGTTAGGGTTAGGGTCAGGGTTAGCACACTAGTAATTAGGATTAAGGTTAAGTCTCCAGGAAATTAATGTAAGTCAATGCAATGTCCACTGAAGTCATGGTTTTTAACTGGGTTTGGGTTCATTTAAAGGTCCAGTGTGTACATTTTATGGAAAGTAAGGGGGTTGTTTTATGAAGGCTGCCGCCTTGAGCCGACATATTTCAGCCGAAACTCAAAAGGACGTGTTTCACATTTTGAAGCGAGAGCTTACTATGCAAATGATGATGAATGGCTTCTCCCACTGAAACTCGATGCATGAACCTACGATGGAGAAAGAGGAACCAGCAGTGGCAGTAGAAGAGAAGAGGCGGTTGAGGAACAGTGCTTATATTCTTTCTTGGTATGCAAAGGCCACTGTAGTTTCCTGATGTGGATGTGCTTGGTCTCACCATTAGATGTCACTAATTCTCACACAGCGGATCTTTAAACCACTGGTCAAATAAACCAACAAATGATAGAATCAGCATTCTCCCCAAAGAAATCACCCCATCATGTTCATAATTAAATTCTAATCTCAGTACAGGATTATGTGGATATAGATGATCCTTTTTTGACAGATTGCCAAAAAGTAAGACTTCAGTACACAATCACATGACATTACTGTATGCACTGGAGTTATTTATACATTTCAGACATGTGCGAACTGTCTTGCCCCTTCGGCACTCTTGTCCATTTGTCACTAATGGAGCTTTTTCATTATACAGTTCTAGCACTACTCGGCTTTACTCATTTTTTTTTGGCTTTTCCAGTAGGAATACTACCTGGTATCTGCTCTGGTGAGGTTCCAGGTGAGTGGAGCCGATACTAAAATGTGACATCAACGGACTGCCGGCCACTGATTGGTCAGAGTCGTAAGGATTGTAATTTTATACCACTTTTATATTTTGATAATAGTACAAATTTAGTGCCATTTAAGAAAGGCCTAACCAGCAACAGGGATCACAAATTAGACATTTTTTGCATTTCCCCTTGAAAATAAACAATTAAATTAAAATAAATAAATAATCACATAGTATCTTACAGTATTTGAATCCTTTGGCTGTGGTAAAAAGTAGCATACGAGTGGCGACCCACCATGGTTTGTGAAATCTTGCAAACATGTATATTTTATGTAATTAATTTTGTATTTTTACCTTTGCTATATTGGGTTTTGGAAACCAGAAGGAACCATATTTTGAGTAGCGGGGGGGTTGAGCCTGCCTGTGAGCTCACATACTGTTCATACACCAATGGACGGTACGAGCTGTCAATCACACGGTGCCCATGTCCCACTACATGGTATGTCTTTTTCCGTCTTTTTTTGACTATAACAGGGGTTTATAATTCATAAAATGGATGTCATGCTGTATTTATGAAGACCTGAAACTTCTCAGGAAAATGTTAGCTCATTTTCTCATAGACTTAAAGTACATACAAACCAGTGGAGTCGCCCCCTGATGGCCACTCAAAAAAAACAAAAAAACAAAAACACTATTATGCAGTCTCTTGATAGTCTATATCAGTGTGGACGGCAAAAGGTCATTAAATATAAATAAATAATTGTTTAAATTAAGTTTTAAATTGCTGTAAAATATATGTATGTTCAATAAATTTTAAGAAATAGTTATAAGGAATAAAACATGCCTTGATGTTTAAACTGTGTGTTACTTTTCTTTTATCTGCTCAAGTATAGAATTTTTTTATATTTATATATATATATTATATACCGTATAGCAATAATATATCAATATTGTGACATTTTATGTGTAATTATCCAGTGTCAGCCGGTCAGCATACAGGCCTAATGTTATTAATATCATTTATGTTGATGGATAATTACACACCTTTCAAATATGACATGGAGCCCGGCTGTAAAAACCACATGCATGTGTTGGAAGATATCCAAGGTCAGAATTGCACTGTAGTTTTGTATCCTACTGTTCACATGAAAGCAATAATATCTATCGGAATTATTAATCCTAGTCTCAGGTGTTTCAGAGCAGATATAAATTTGAAAATGACTTGTCTACAGTAGATTTTCATCTTTGCTTTTAAAATATGAAACACTCCCTGACTGTCCAGTGTTTTCCAAACTGTTGCCACCAGTATAAAACTTTTATGAGAACACATGCACTGCTTTTGTTGAATCCCGTGGAGTGAAAGGCAACAGAGAGCCGTGCTGGCAGAGCGACATGTAGCTGAACTGTCTGCGTGTGCGAGCATGTGCTTGTGCGAATAGTTTTGTGTCTGGGGACGTGCAGAGTGGGAGACATCCATTCTGTTTGGACATACTGCTGATTCTCGCAGCCCAAAAATGTGACACTTTGGAAGAGCCTGCTCGTCTCTCGCCGCCTTTCCTACCAGGACGCTGAGGCCTCATTATTCAATCACAGTTTCTCCCTCCATCATTTTGCCATCAGTCATGGAGCACTCAGCTCCCCAGATTCACTCGACTCTCAGCTGATAAGTATATATTCGTTATTCGCCCCCCCCCCCCGGCTTCTGCTCCCATTTGCAAAGAATCCAGATTCCCTCGACTCTCAGCTGATAAGTATATATTCGTTATTCGCCCCCCCCCCCCGGCTTCTGCTCCCATTTGCAAAGAATTTGACATTATCCCCTTCTTGTCTTCATGCCTGAGAATTGTCATGAGCACGCACTCATGCAAAGGAAAGGAGAGAGAGACGGCAGGAGCAACGTTTCTTTGCATTTATAGCAGATGTGATCGGGCACAAGTACAGCTAAAAGCATCCATCTTTTAGTCTGTTTCTTTGCACAATATTGTCTTCCTTGCTTGTGAGATATTTTTTATTTTTAAAAGAACGTGCTTTAGACGTATTTCCCTGCCAGTTTGACTCACCAGCATCACGACTCCGTGCTGTGGTGCTTAACACAGGAATGAAGGTGATGGAAGTAAAATCGTGTGCTTTATCTTTTGTATGTACATTTTGTGTTCTTCAGTTAGACAGACGTCGACATACAATATAGCTGGATGTATAGATGTATAGGGTGCTTCAGTCTACACCTTTTTCCTTTTTCGATTGTGACGTATCCTTTGATTCCCACCCTAAATAAGTGCAGCACTATACGCAGTCACCTCCCGTTTAAACGTTTTTATACAATTTATTCATTGAATTAGAACAATAATGCAGGGTGTTTTCCATTTGTGATAGAAAGAAAATTTAATAAAAATAATGATGTAATGTAAAAAGACACTTTTTATAAAAGATGGGCATTTTTCCCAATCTTTCCAGAGTTCTTCAAATCTACTTTTACACATTTTTAGACAACAGAGACTTTAACTGAGTGGACAGGACTGACTCCCTGACCCGCAGTCACGTCCCGGCCGCCGCAGCGTGACAAAATGGAGACAGACAGATGCTTTAAGACTCCAGCTGCTGGTGTGATGCAACACGAGGGAAGAAAACTGGAGACAGAAAGGACACATTTGAATCAGAGAACATTATTTTTTATGTTTCGGATGATGGTGCTTTAGAAAAAAATATCAGTGGAGAACCCGGAGGACGAGTGGAAAAACGCGTTTGACTAAATGTGACAGACTGACTCATCAGCCGAGCATGTTGCACTCACTGCCTTGCTCCAAGGCAACTGCCCTGAGGCAGTTTCAGATTAATCCACACAGATAATCCTGCCTTTTCCTCACTAATGACATCTAAGTGCTACCTTGGATAATAACACTGATTTCTTTATTGTGCTCTTACCAGCACGATTGTCCTGATTCATGCCTATTATAAGAGCACTATAATTGGGGAGCAGTTTTGGCTAATTGTCCTTGTTAAATTTATATTATGTTTTATCTCCAGGCATGTAATTTACCCAAATCTTAAACTTTATGCCTTTGATTTTGCTGAAAAGTGAAATATTATCTTAAGAATGTAATCCTATATCTAAATGCACAGTATGCATTATCGTCAGAATATTCTCTTTTCTTTCATCACAATGGAGCAGATGAGTCTGTGTGATGGACAATGGGGCTAAATGGACCATTTCGTGTCATATGCTGTCTCACTTAACTGCGTCCTGCCCAGCTTCTTCGTTTTTTTTTTTACTTCTTTTTTCTTTTCTTGTACCACATTATGACGGTAATTATCCATCATTCTGGGGCTAATACACAGCCAACTGTCTTTGTGGAAGGGAACATGCATGACGGACTGGAAGCCAAGACGGCTCATTAGTTTGCATCTCACTTCTGGATTTGATTAAATAGATTAAATGCAACATAAAGGATTTGAAGATTTCAGACCATGAAGATAGATAGATAGATAGATAGATAGATAGATAGATAGATAGATAGATAGATAGATAGATTAGTTCACTGCCAATAGTGGCAGTCTACGTGAAAAGACAGATGGAGGAAAAGATGGAGAGAGATAGTGAGTTGGTGAGGAGGCACAGAGCCACAGTGACACAAAGGTAGCTTTGGATGACTCACGCTTCTCTCTTCAGAGTCTGGATTAAAATAAAAGAGGCCCAGCAGCCCCAGCCTGCAGAGAGGGAGTTACTAGCTCCTATCTCTGAGATAGGGTGAGGTGCTAAAAATATCACTCCATGTGTGTGTGTGTGTGTGTGTGTGTGGGGTGGGGGGGTATGGATTTGGTGGTATAGCAGAGACGCCAGTGATATCGCCACTTTCCACTGTCCGCTTCGGTGGCATTTGCAGCCTTTCTCAGCCCACTTTCTTTCCTCTTCATCTTTGCTCCACCGTGTGCACTAATTGGGCTTTGTCGAGGACATTCCTTCACTTTCCAGGAATGCTGCTCAGTGCAATTAAAATCTATTCTGTGAAGCAGAAGTCACAGAGACACTACATTTGTTACATCAAAAAAAAAAAAAAAATCACAAAGCGAATCGATATCGTTTTATTGCTCTGTGCCACTGCCGAGCATTTTACTCTCCTTCATGATGAGGAGTTTGTCTCTCAACTCCTAATTTATCTTGATGCGAGTGGCGGGGAGCTAGACAGGGCACCGAGCGAACCTGTCTCTCCATCTGTCATCTCTTAGGATGCTTCTCTGTGTTAGTGGATCCATCTTTTTAGCTCAGAGTCCTCAACAGCAGAGAGGAGGAGAAACACACTGGAGCTCCGGCAAACTTAATCCTACATGGTGTTTTTTTTTGAAAGGAAGAATGCTTAAACAAATAGCTTCCTCGCTTCCTCCCCTGATATTCGGGAATCGGAAGACAGGTTATGAACAGAGCTGGATGTTGAGAGTCACGATTCTTGTATGCTTACCTTTCACATTAAAAGGCCTCCAGGGTTGTAGAGGGGATTTACATATAAAAGGAGGATGAAGAGTGAGAAAAGTGGAAAAAGCAGGAGAGGGATGAGTGTCTGCTGGCAGTGGCTGCTCCCAAACTCAGCTGTGGTTGAGGGTACACGCAACTTCAGTGTACCGATGGTTCCTGCTTGATCACCACCATAGCAAAATGTTAATAAGGACACATGTACTTTTTCTTCCTGGGAATAATAGAAAATTCTACCGAACTTTTTTTCCCCCACGAAAATCCTCAAGTAATATGTTGTCATATTTCTGTCCCTGTGTGATCACTTTAATGGCAGGTTTATAGCAAACAAATTGGCAAATTTCAGCTTTAAAGGAATAATTATTTTGAGTGTGGTTGAATGAAGCACTGACTCTTAACGGTGCTTTTCCATCATCCAGTTCTAGCACCATTCGGCTCAACTTGACTCATCTCTGCTCGGTCTGGGTATCGGCACAGTCATTTTCCGTGACTTCATAGCACCTCCTCAACATGGACGGGGTCGTCATGGCACGGCTGCGCAAAACTGCCGTGGCATGGTTTCATCTGGATCCTCTCGTCAGCTGCCAAGCACAGGAATGTCTGCACCTCGTCAATGGACCATGGAGTATTTTTGCGGACGGCGACCATGTACGCTCGCTGTAACGCTCTTGCCAGACGACACTCTGACCAATCAGTGACTGGCAATCTGTTGACGCCATATTTTAGTATTGTCTCAGCTCTCTTGGAACCTTGCCGGAGCAAGTACCAAAAAGGTACCAGGTACTATTCCTAATGGAAAAGAGTCAAGCCGAGTCAAGTAGTGCTACAACTGTATAATAGAAAAGGCCCAATAGTCGGTGCTGACTATAGTCCCCCTGCACCATGAACCAGCCTGAAACAGACAGGGTTACTCTCACTTAAAACAGGTTTTAGTCCCTGCTTAAGTCTACAATATCTTAATATTATGTCCTTTACTCACTAAGTCTAAAGAGAACAACAGTAATTTTACATCATGGCACAGAGGAGTCCACTGCTGCCTCCACCACTCACTATGAATGTGTTATTTGTTGACTTTGGTGCTTTGATTTACCTAAATGATACAAGCTTACCAAACAAGGCAGCAGGAGACTTGCAGTAACCGTGTCCCAGTGAGCTACAATGTGGATTTTCTTCCAGAACTTACAAGCATAAGCTTCCAGCTATGATTTCAGTGAGAGGGAGCAACTGTGTCTGCGGCTGGTTGTTTGTGCAGGGGGTGAGCTGAGGTGACTATGTGTCAGTACCTCCTACTGTCACACTTCAACAACCTGAACTGCCACATTAATATTTTGTATGTGTCCAGACAAACGAGACAGCGATAGAAAGACTCTGAATGGAAGGACAGAAAAAGGACACAAAGGGAATCCGCAAGAAAAACAACTACTGTGACATTGCTGCGCAGTGAAGGACAAAACAGCAGCACAGCCGGATCGGAAGCTCAGACTCAGATCAGGAAAATGTCCCACAATCAGCACCAATCTTTCATTCCTTTTATTTAAAGTCCCTCAAACACGACTATAGAAAAACCACCCTAAAATTAGAGGCAAGGCAACTGTGTTATTTTTTGGAAAAAAAAAGAAAAAGACTAACCAGAAGATTATTCTTGACCGACCAAGTCAGCCATTTTACCTCAGTACAACTAAGCATGTGGTTCACTTCCCAAAGAACAGACTGACGGCTAAAAGGCCACAAAACAAGCACCGTGGCTGCGGTACAGGCCTGGCACAACATCATCGGTGAAGACACCATCTGTGTCAATGCCTGCAAAGGACTGACTAGCAAATATAGAATATTATTGATTTTAACATGCTGATTTGCTCAGACAATTTGAGATATGATGTACTTTGACTACTTACCTAATGTCACTGTTGATATAAGGGCCCACCATATTGGTCTCTATAGGGTGGGTCAGCTAATCCAAGGGTTGATTTTAAGATCCCAGGCTTCTTCAGGACATTTTGAAGCTTCTTGGGCAACTTACTGAACCACTAGAGCTGCGTTTCCACCCAAGCGAGACAGAGCTGTTCAGTTTGCCACGGTGCAATACAGTATGGAACGATAAACCCTGATCTGGCTTGTGTTTCTGAGGCTAAAGCCTCATTGTATGGTAACACCTGACACAGGTGGTGAGAAGTGTGTTGGACTAAAGCACACTTAGGGGCACAATAGTTGTAATTTAATTCTCCCTTAAGTTTCCCCTTAACTTCCAGTTGGGAAGTTAAGGGGAAATCTGGATGCCAACTTCAGAGTCGTTACAGACTAATTCACTGAAACGCCTTGTTTATTTTATGTGCTTTTATTGTGATTTGTAAGTGCACTGGGAAGGTTTATCAGAAAGTTGAAGATGTAATGCTGCAGGTCTGGAATAATGTCCGCTCCAGCTGTTCACATACTCGTGAAAAGTGCCCAGGGGTTAGTGTTAAGATCATATATGTATATTCAGTCTGTCAGGTTCTGTTATATATTGCTTCTTTTTTTACTGCCAACATGGTGGTGTGAGCAAACCGTCACATGGTGTGTGGAGCTCTGTAAGCCATTCACATTGGCTTGGCTCTGCACCCTTTGAGGTCAATTATTTTTATACAGTCCGTGAAAACTGGCATCCATGGTTCTGCTGTGCAGATAAAGGCCACATCAGAAAATTACATCTGAACAAGAGTTGAGACTTGTGAAGTCAACACAGCGGTGACGGAATGAGTTGAATGGTTTGCACCAGGAGGGAGGTTCCTGTGGGTTCAGAGATCATCTGATGGTGATGTAAAGTGATGGATGCCTGTGGTGGGTTTTAAAGAATCCGCTCAGCAAAGGTAAAAAGAAAACACTGCACTAAGAGCTGTCTGTGTGTTTGTCTGTGTGTGCCTGGTATTCTGCTATTTCTTATGCTGTGGGGACATAAATCTGTTTACACAGTCACATTATGGGGACTTGTCTTCCATATGGGGACAAAAATCAAGTCCCCATAATGTTAATTACTACAGATATGTTTTAAAGGTAAGCTCGAGTTAAGTTTAGGGTTAGGGCACTAGTAATTATGCTTAAGGTTAGTGAAAGTCTCCAGGAAATGAATGTAAGTCAATGCAATGTCCTCTGAAGTCAAGGAAACCAGTGTGTGTGTGTCTGATGTGAACCATTAACTCGATGGGCAGAATTTATTTTGCATTAATAAATTAATAGGCCCATTCTTAAACCTGTCAAACCATAAAATAAACCCCCTTTCAGTGGCATTTGCCAGGTCCTTTCAGAGGCTGCAGCTAGTGTTCTGTGTTCGGCCACCCAGAGTTGGGTCGGCCGGCCCGTGGACAGGATAATCTGCCGTAATCTCTGTGTCTGTGATCTCACCACATCGCAGCTGTGAGCTGGATGTGTGGCAGAAGCTGGGGCTGGGGTGGACAGTCACATTAGGGGCATTTTAACAGAGGGCTTAAAGAAGTCAAGGGCATTGCACTGTAAAAACAATTTCAGTTTAAAAACAAAAATTACTAGACTGCTTTCATATAGAGGATTAGAATATAAGACTCGAGAAATCAAGATATTAAAAGCCACAAACAACAATCATGTTATGTTTCAAGTCATATTTGCTTGCCAGCATTAGTCCTTTTAGTAATAATGCACATTAATCGAAGATGACGCACTGAACGACACAAATGGATTTTATATTTATCGCAGGCAACAGTCCAGTATAATATTCTACTAGATTTCGTTTTTACTACTTTGTCAGAAGGAAACATCCAATTTCAACATTTAACATGGGGTATTTTTTAAGAAGACATGGTAAGTTAATGTTTCTGAGCAAAGGAAACTGCAAGAGAAACCCAAGGAGGGTTCTATTCCATTGCCTCTGGATGTGCAATAGAGTTCTACGCTAAAGTAGCAGCTAGCATCTACAGTGGGAGTTAGCAGCTAGCGTAGCATCTAGCAGCTGGAGTTGGAGTTAGCAGCTAGCAGCAGAGTAGCAGAGAGTTAGTAGCTATTGGCTAGGTTTCTATATTAATATAACATATATATATATATACATATATATATATATAAATACAGTATATATATGTGTGTATGTATGTATATATATATATATATATATATATATATATATATATACTATTTATTATTATTTTTTATTATTATTTTTACTTGGACTTTTGTTTGCCATTCTTTGTGGACAGCAGAGAAAGAATTTCATCACATGGAAACATGTTTCCTTACTTTAAATATGACAATATGAAATAAGTATTCAAATAACTTTGAGTCTGAATATATACAAACTGTATTTTGTACACTAAATAAATAAGTAGGTTATTATTCGTGTATCTCGGGGCCACTCTGGTGAACAAAGACTGTGGGACAAGAAGTGGGGATGGGGGCAGGATTTGAATTTTTATCTGCCATGTTTTCATCCTTATCTCAGAAAATATCTGACTCATCTGAGATGCACGCATGAAAGGGCTCATAACAAGCTGCTGTCATGCACGAATGACGGAAAGGCATTTGTGAAGAGCCCTAATTGGAATACAATGTATGCTAATATGATAATGATGTTGTTTAACTCACTTAACTTGACGGGTTTAATAAGCGTTCCGCAGCCAGGTCACGAGAAGTCACAAAGCGTCATTATGAGTCCTGAAATGTGAGCTTGGTTGCGATTGGTGCACATTTCATGTTCTTTTCATTCACCCATGCCTTGTCTTTTATTTTCACCTCCTCTGTGTGTGTCACTGCTGCTTTATTCTTATCCTCACTCTGCGCAGCTCCGGTGGCCAAATGCCCTCTCTTGGCCCATGTGGCGTGCCTTGCCCTCAGATCTTCAGCCTTTCTCATGCATCGTACCATAAATGTCAACATTAAAATGCATGCAGGCTTGAGTGTGCCTCTCTCTCTCTCTCTCTCTCTCTCTCTTTCACTTTTTTTTTTTTCTGGACTGTGATTTCCTGACAACTGGCAAACCAAGGCGTATGTAGAGATGGCAGGCTGTCTGTCTCTGGACATGTCATTTGAGATGTGTCAGTTAGGGGCATGTTGCCCTGAGAGCATGCCCCGGCCTGAGAGCGCTTCATAATAAACGCCGCCGTGCTCCATGATTCAACCGTAGCAGTCGAGTGCAGCTGTGATAATATGGTCAGCTAATAAAAGTAGCACCCTCTCTCAGTTTGCAAGTCCTCTTCCCCTCATCTCCCCTTAATGCCACCCCCACACTGGTAGCAATCAGCCAGGTGCTAAATGCTCGGGTGAGGCACAGCTCATGGTCGGGAGCTGGGGGGTATTGGTGGGCTCTGGGCTTAGGGGAAGGAGGGGAGGTTGAAATTGCACGTGGAAATAAGCATCTGTGGTTGCTTGGCAGAGGAGGAAGCGGGGGCAGGAAATTACTGTCATTCTCCACCAAGGCTGAGGATACGACTGTGTGTGTGTGTATATATATATATATATATAGGGAGAGAGGCCGATTGACACAGGCAGGTTAATCATTAACTTAGTGAACTGAAGAGAATGAAGAAAAAGGAGTGTGTGTGTGTGTGTATGTGTGTTTTTTTTTTTTTTAAAGTCGATTAAATGAACGAGTGTTGGCTCGTCCCCACAGAGAAGTCTGATTAACGGCGTCCTGCAGTGACATGGAGAGAGAGGAGAGCTGGCTGTTGGGAGAAAAGGGAAAAAAGGCTGATGTGGCAGCAGCTTCTCCCTCAGACGGGGTCGTTGTCGTTTATGACTGTTAATGAATAATCGATGGCAAGAGTCGGTCACTGCCGGGAGATGTATGCCAATCTCCTCTACGCTCTTGTACAGACTTTAAGGTTTAATTAAACTAATCACACACTGACTCCAAAGCCCTTTGAAGCTTGCTGTATTAATGAAGTGAATTGAAATCGGGTTTTCTCTCCTTTGTCGCACAAATGTGTTGCGGCAAGGGAGAAAATGAAGTGCTGCTGCACGACAGTCTACATACAGGGATTCTCCTTTAGATGATGCACAGTGTTAATTTAATCACCTAATAGAAAATGCAATAATACCTGTGTACATGTTCTCTCAGCCAAGACACAATTCTGCTGGATGTTACACAGTGACTGCACATGCAATAAATGAGCTCTACATTTTCCAAGTCAGTGAATGCATTTTCACTCATGCAAAATGAATCACAGTCCTGATGTTAACATACACTGTACATAGTGCTGCACTGTGTCAGTGTGTTAGAAGGGTCCGGCTGCACCCATTGTCATTCAGCTACAGCAGGAATAAAAATAAAAGCCAATTTGGCTTGTTTGTAATTGTTTAAACATTATAATGGATGATTTTTTTTATTTTTTTTTTACCATTGTCCTTACCATCAGTCAAGTACTGTATATATATATATAAAGATGGAATAATATATAAAGTATAATATATATAAAACATATAAAGATGGATCAAATGACACTGCCTCAAAACTGAGATATAGTTGTAGCAGTGTTCCAGAGCCACTAGCCATGTTAGACGTATACAAAAGCTGGTAGACAATGCTTCTCTGCCATTCATCATGGTAAACCCGCCTCTAGTGCGGCAGGGCTTTGTGATTGTTTTTTTTCGGAGAAACCTGCATGCATTGCATTCATTTGGAGAAAATGCCAATTTAAAACCCACCGGTCAAAAACCCATTCAAATACCGATGTTCAATGTTTTTTTTTTTTAGAAGAATAAAATATTATTTGATGTTATAAAATCATTTTGAAACATCATGATTGACAGCTGATGCAGTGTGATTGCTCAGCTGGGTGTATGACTTCAACTGTAATATCATTATATATCTGGAATATTATGGCTTTATTTTATTTATTTATTTATTTATTTTACAGTTTGATTAAGTCATTTTTATATAAAGTCTATGTTTTCAGTCGTTTGGAAACATGGTTGTAGTCTGGCACCTCAGAGGTTTTTGTTGGGATTTAGAAAACAATAATAGGCAGTAAGTGGAAGAGGAGGAGGATGCTGAGTGAGATAAACAGCCAATGGCAGGCTGGTATCCACAGCCTACAACAGTGACTCAGACCAACACAGGTCTGTCTCTGAGGAGTCAAGAGTGTAAGGCAGCTCAGGTAAACAGGAGCTACATGAAAGATGGCAGCTTTAGCGTGCATCTCTCTCTCTCTCCCTCCATCTGGACAGAGAGAGTTTGTTGTCTTTTTGTATGAGAAGGAGTCACTCAACCGACACAAACGCTCTTCTCTCTGAAACCTCTGATCATCACGTTGTTGACGACAGTGAACCGCTTCAGGGAAACTGCTTTCACATAATGAAGCCACGAGAGCTGCCCACAGCCTGACTTCATAATCACCCTGCGTACGTGTACGGTGCTCGGTCCTCGCCAGAAAGCTTTCTGTGCAATGCACATAAGAGTGAGACAGAGAACTGAGATGCAGACGAGCTGAAACAGCCAAAGTCCAGTCCAAAATCTGTGGGAAGGAAAGATCCTTCACACAGGAGCGCAGTCCAAAACAAACAGAGGCAAACAAATCAGGCAAGGGCAAGGCAAAAATCCAAAAAAACAAAAATACAACCCGGGTCAAAGATCGTCAGACAGACACTATTAAAAAATGTGAGGGAGAAATGAAACGCACCCTCAGGAAAAAGACAAAAAGACAATATGGCAGGGGACGTGTGACGAATGCAGGAGAAAATATTCACAGGTTGACAAGATGAAAACAAGTGGGCCTGGTCATGTTAATGGTGGGAAAACTAGATCAGGACCAGGAAGTGGGGAAGTAAACAGAAGCAAAACAGGAACTGTAAAAATCATGTTCTTGGTTTTAGGATTGAGCCATATTTATGAAAACCGAAGTAACTGTTTTCAGTCTTTACTCCGCAGACATAATACTTTTCATATGTCCTCAGTCACTGTTTTCTAACACGTATGATGTGTGAAGAGGTGAAACTTCTGTATGGGCCTTACATAGTCTTTGAGAGTTGAATATAATACAATAAATATAATAGCTTTGGTTCAGGTTAGAGGAAAGAAAGGCTTTGGTTGGACTGTTCAAATGAAGACAAGTCAATGCAGTGTCCTAACAAGATTAGCCGTGCAGACCTGTGTGTTTGTGAGATCCAGAAAACATGCGAACCCGTCTTTGTGGTGGACATTTTGTCTCGGTCCTGTAACTTTAACAGGCTTTTTTCAGGGTTATGACCTGGTTGTTGGGTTAGGGTTAGATTTGGGTTTGCGCTGGTTATGGTTAGGGTAGGCAAGTCAATCAAACTTACAACCTGCAAGTGGAAAGACAAGTCCCTCTACCACTGATCCACTGTTGTGTGTGTGTGTGTGTGTGCTATTTCTGTTACCTTTTCTGGTATAAACGCTCACTCTGTCAGGACCAGTAGTCCTCATGGAGACCAAAACCTGGTCCCAAATAAGCAGAACCTAATGTCTGAGTAACTGGTTGCGTTTAGGGCTAAGATTTGGATCGTGGTTATGACTAAGGGTTGGAATAATGCGGTAACGTTGAGTGTTGACTGTCCAATTGAAATCAGTGCAGTGTATTCCGGGTCGATGTAAATCTGTTTACGTTTTGGGGACTTGCCTTCCTTATGGGGACAAAAATCAGGTCCCCATAACGTACATGTTAAGGTGAAGACATGTTGTATGGTTGAGGTTAAGGTGAGGCTCGTAATAATTGTGGTTAAGGCTCGAGTAAGTCACTGTCACGTCCTCTGAAGTCGTGGAAACCAGTGTGTGCGCGTGTGTGTCTGTTTTGCC
Organism: Brachirus orientalis; assembly: GCA_016785285.1. Taxonomy (NCBI): domain Eukaryota; kingdom Metazoa; phylum Chordata; class Actinopteri; order Pleuronectiformes; family Soleidae; genus Brachirus; species Brachirus orientalis. The sequence continues at coordinate 2,804,797 of JAFBJR010018220.1, forward strand.
TTTTTATAGTGTTTGAGTGAAAACAAAAGAGCTTCAGTGTTAATGCTCATCTGTGTGTGATCGCTTAAGTGCTCCATGGGGGTGTGTTTTTGCCAGTGTGTGTGTGTGTGTGAAAGGAAAAAAACCGACGGGCTCAGCCATGTTACACATTAACTCTGCATATGTGTGTGTGTGTGTGTGTGTGCGTGCATGAGTCACCCTGAGAGGCTTCAGCAGCTATATCGAGCTGGTGCTCTGTATTAAACAGCAGATAGAATAATTGTCTCTTCATCATCGGCTCTCCTGAGATCACAGTAGTAACTGTCATGTGCATTAGAATTCTCAACATCTTTTTGCCAAACTTTGCCTTTTGAAAATCGCAGCTCAAAGAGGCTGCGTCGATGTGAGGCCTTTTCACAAGCGACTTTCCGGGACGGGCTCCATCACCCGTCCCCCAGTGCGTCACAAACAAACGGCAGATACTCTCCAACAGGAGGAGGAGGAAGAGAAGGAGGAGGAGGAAGAGGCAGGGGGGGGGCAAAAAAAGGGTGAGCTACTGAATGTGGAAGTCGAGCGTGGAGGAGGAAACAACTTGACAGGGCATCTTATCTTCACTGTGTTCTTCACAGTGCTCAGGCTTTAAGCTGCTCACTGAAAGGTGGAACATTGAATTCATGCAGCAGGTTTCTTCCCCCCCCCCCTTCTTTTTGTTTTGCTCTCGATGGAGGGGAAAAAGAAAAAAAAAAAACAAAAAAAGAGGAAGGCAGAAGGGGGGAAAAATAGATACTATTCACGAGTCGTCTCGTACGGCAGCAAATCTTCAAACCGTGAATATCTCCTGCCTTTGTGTCTCATCGGGGCAGCCACAAATAACAAGCACACAAATGAAGGATGTCAAGCAGGCTTGCAACCGTCCAATCTGTATTCTAAACACTGAGTAAAGGTGAGCGCTGCTGCCCAAAAACAGCACGTTTTCCCCACACGGACAGAGAGAAAAGGACGGAAACGTTCTATCAAGCTTCGACGGCTTGTGGCGCTTTAACGTGTTGCTTTTATTTTACATCCTCAAATGTGTTGCTAACAACAACTCCAGACAGTGAACTATTGTGACAGGACTTTGTCTTGATCAGCAGTAAATATACACTGTAATTGTATGGCAGAGGTCTCAAACTCGCTTCATAATATCATGTCATTCTCAGTAGCAGCATATGCTGGATTATATATTAGAAAAATTACATGTGTGTTTAATGTTATATATATATATAATCTCATTTGTATTACAAATGTTTTTTATATTGCAAACTATACATCATTATCAAAACAAACATCTTTACTTTGACATTCTGTAAAGGTCCATCATGATGTATAGTCATTGCCATATAATGATGGAATATCAAGAATTCTGTTATAATAGGCAAAACTGTAAAAGATGCACACGACAATATATCTCTGTCAAAACTCAACAGATACCATGAGATTGAGTTGCATCAAGATCTGATCCAGATTTCGGACTTTGGACTTAAATTGCTGCAATTTAAAATGAACATGGTTCAGTCCCATTTAACCAGTTCACGTGTGTATATCACAGGATTAATTTTTATCACGTTTATGTGCGATGGTAATAGCTATAAGCCGGTAACGTTCTATACAGGTCCAGAAAAGTGGATCCAGTGGATCAAAATGCACAAATTTCAGGTGCCTGTGTGTAAAACACAGCCTTGGCAGAATGCTATTAAAATCCTAAAAATACAATAAAATGTAAAACACTTTGTGTCAGTCTTGTATAAATTATCTTAAGGGGACACTTGAGTAAAATCTTAGCAGAAAATGACTTTGGTAGAATTGGAAGTCTAAAAGTATTTGACATTTACTGCATTTAAGTATTTCTAATATAAAATATACTTAAGTTTTAAATGTAAAAGTATTGAAAAATTAAGGAGTTAGAATTGAGCGATGGGAGCTCAGTGATACAGCAAGTCGCCTTTCAACTGGAAGGTTGTGGGGTTGATTCCTGGCTCCGCTGGTCTATATGTGTCCCCCGTGTTGCTCCTGCTGGCTGTGCTGGCAGCATGTGAATGGGTATGAACGATGTGTCAATGGGAGTGAATGGGTGAAACTGTAGTGTCGTCATCAACACTAGAAAAGCTCTGTAATAAATACAGACTATTCATATATTTATAAAACTCATTCTTCTGATTTTACTTGATATTAGCGAGTAATGAAGATAGTTAGGGGAAATTTAGTGGAGTAAAAGTAAAAGTTGCAAGAAATATAAATTTAAAAGAAAGTAAAGATGTGTGAATGTTGTGCTTAAGTACAGTCACAAAGTATTTGTACTTCATTACATTACAACACTGAACTGTGGTAAAGCTGGTGATACTTGGAGGAAAATCAGACATTCTGTTCTACTGTATATACCAGAGTTAGTAGAAAGTGAAACAAATAATAATAAATGAAATAATAATAGTTAGAATCACCCTACTGTATCTCTTGAGGATGATGAAGTATTAGTGGGAATAAATCGACCTCCTGTGAAAAGTCCATAGCTGACTTTGCTCGGCCTTTTTTACACCACTGTTATTTTAACGTTGGTGATAATGGTGTTACATTGTGAGTTCATTATTTTCACACGTGCTAATGCATTTTTGAATCCAAACCAACAACGTGATAACTGCAATAATTTTGTAGGAGATAAGTAATGCCCTCTTATTTCTGGAGTAATCACAAAGTAAACGTTTTAATAATCATGGAAAATGTGTGTGGGACATGAGAGAGAGGATGAATTTCATCTTTTTTTTCACATGATCATTTTTGGTCCACCAAAATGTGTGTGTGCTATCTCGGCATCACTAAACAATCATCTTTGTTATCATGGGATAATGGCCCGTGATCTCATGATAATGAGATAAATGAATGTGTTATTTCGAGCGATGATCGCTGGAGTATGATTTTTCTGTAAAGCTTCCGTTGGGAGACTCTTCCCCTAAGACGACGTGAGCCGGTCTGCACACCGAGAGACGCTGCACAGTTTCTGACACTGTGTGTGAAGAGCGGCCTGACGTGCCGATCAATACATTCTCCGTTCTGTGACATTTTCAGCTACTGGCAGGTGTCAGAGCCTCCATGCTACTGCTGGCAGCTCCCATCTACAGTATGATAAAAGATTATTAGTAAAGAGGGAAGAACCTCTTTAACTTTTGTTATTTCATTATCACGAGACAAGCGAGCCATGTCATCCCATGATGATGAGATGATTATTCTGTCATCTTCAGGTTAACAGAATTAATCAAGAGCACTCGGGGAACACAAGCTTAAACACTTTGTCACCTGTAATTGTGTCATGCCAAAACGTGATTTTGTGCCAAAAGCTGATTTGGATCCTTGGGAACGTGCACCCCCATTTTACCTGTTGAAATACCTAAAATATTTTATAATAAATATAACCCTCCTCAAAAAGACCCTTCAGCCTCAAGGTATATAGGAGCCACAGATCACTTTTTGGCAGCTGTTTCACATAGACTACACTGAGTAGTGTAGTCTATGGGATATGCAGGTACACGGCCCACCACGCTTCTGAACTGTAAAGTGTTACTGTGCATTTTTACGTCAGCTCTTATTGGAAGCACTGGATTCTGTCTTGGAACTGAACTCAGACTTGACCTCAGTAACGTCTCACTGGGACTCATATTCTGAGAACTTAACTTGACCAAAGGATTTAGTGACTCATCTACAACCTCGATGAGAGTATTTGTGGTTATAACTGGAATTGATACAATACATTTTGCAATACTGAGAACTTGCCAACCGCTGGTTTCCTTCCCTCTCCACAATCACCACTGCTGCTGTTTCAAAAAAGCTGTTTTGCAATTCTAAGTTAATGAGGTTGTCACAAAGCGATTAATCAATACCTCCTGTGATGAAAGTAATCAAAAAAACATTACCGACATCAAACCTGGTGCGCTTTTTTCCACATGTCTAATGCTTTTTTTTTTTTTTTTTTTTTTTTTTAAATTATTAATGCTGCAGAGTGCAGCCATTAAAAGTGTAAAAAAATCCATCTGACATGGCCACGTTCATTCAGTTTGACCTCATGCACCTTGTTTGAAAGCTGTTTCATGGTCTAATTGTTGCTCATGGAGAATATTAGTGCAGTGCAGTGTCTGTGACCAGTGAAAGGCCAAGGTGAGCTCTGCTGCTGAGCAAGGCTGTTGGTGTCAAAATACAACAGGTTCTGGGCGTCAGCCTTGCGCACACTTTAGCAGAACATGTAAACATTTACACAGGGCATATGAGTCAACCCATTTTCTCCACACTGTTTCTCTCTCTCCTCCTCTTTCAGGGTTGTTCTGAATCTCTTCTTCTTCTTCTTCCAGTCCTCCTTTGCACAGTGTTTTTCTGGGCTTCGTTGCTCTTACTGATCAGCCTTCCTGTTGCTGCAGAGGAACTGTGAACAGAGAGATAAGAAGCGTGAGAGCACATGTTCGGGGGAAGTGGGGAGGGAGTGGAGAGACGGAGAGAGAGAGAGAGAGAGAGAGAAGTTACAGACGGGCGATAACGTGAAGGGCAAAAGTCTGGCTAATTAGGAAATTAACAGAGGTCATTGCAGGACTCCTTTGAGCCGCGTGGCCCCAACAGCAGCAGCAGCAACAGCAGTCAAGAAGAAGTCAAGAGGAGCTGCAGAGGCGAAATGGCCTCAATCAGAGGAACTCCGTGTGAAGCTGCCAGTGCTGAGGAACAGATAAATCTCAAACAAACCTGCAAGGGCAAGGATTAAGGAGACCTGCATAAATCCTGAGAACAAACTGGGGATGTGAGAAGAGGGGAAACTGGAATTTAAGCATCCAGGGCCTGAGGACCAACAGCGCTGGATATGCATGTTGATGCACTTTGACTCCTCTGGCATGAGACACGTGGGGGAGCGGGACTAAAGGGAGGATCAGGCCTTGTTATTGGATCCTGCTCTGGATTGAGGACAGTTCACCTGAGACCTGAGCCAATGTGCTAAAAAATAGACGAGGTGGTGGTTTGTGGGAGGGAGCGGGGGGGGGACTATGTGGGAGGGGGGAGCTATAGGCCATTCAGAGCCATTCAGAGCCAATATCAAGTTGAGGCTGGGGGAGTTTGCAGCTCCGGCAGGGCCAGAGTGGGCAGCGATGAGTCAGAGGAAGCTGACACGACAGCTGAGGTTGTGCGAGAGTCCTGAGGGTCTGGCTCCGGCGCCCCCTCTCACCTCACCTTTGTCACCGCTCGATCAGTCTCGAGAACACGGGGGTTCTGCTCTGTTTCGGCGAATGAAACTGAACCGCAGTATTCAGGAGCACAGTCGCTCGTCTCACTATTTCTGCAGGTACAGTTCTGCATCCAAGCCACTGACCTGCATAAATGTTGATGCCCACTCCTCACTAACCCGTCTTTATATATACATACTGTATATATAAAGATATTGGTATCTGTGGCTGTGAAATGACTGACAAAGTAAATAATTCCATGCCCCCGCTGCAGTAACATTTGTCAGATGGGTTAGATTTGGGGGATGTGCTGAATTCAGAACGCTTAAATCTCATAATTACTCTCAGGAATATAAATAAATAAAAATAGGGATTAGTGCATGCAGCTCGCCAAGGTCCCCCCCCCGGCAGACGTTTGTGTTTTTCATTACTCATTAAATGATAATGTCACCTGTTGTCAAATAGTCGCAAAGCCTTCTGGGGACAGGGGTGGCTCCTAATTGGCCAATTTTGTTTGTAGCTTCCAAAAATATCACACTTCACGCTCAGTTTTGGAAGTTAAAGTGAAAGGCGTCCACAACTGTGTTGATGACAAAAGTTTGGGAGGCGTCGCAGAGATAAAAGTTGTTCCGCTTTAAAAATAGATGCTGCAGCTCCGCCACAGTCTGCCTCACTATCTCGTCTTGACTTACGCTGACATGTGACTGGCTGTAGTCATATATTTTTAAACATCATTATGCGTGGTAGTGTACTTATACTTTGCTAGTGCATTTGTCTCCCTCTATGATGCCAAATTCTGAGACCTTGTTAAATCAATAGTGACTTAATTTCTGAATCTTTCTTTCATTTCTGGAAAACTTGATCTGAGGTTGTTGGATTTAGTTTTTTTGTTGTTGTTGTCGTTTTTGTTTTTTATACTGAAGGCTGCTGGAGATGTTTAAAGTTTCATTAACTGCAGATGTTGGTGAAACCTGAGAAGTTTGTTGTTGTGTCGAACCATGTGTAACCTCACCATGACATCATCCGTTGTCAAGGCCAAGTATTATGGTCAGTGCAACAATGCGATTTGAAACTAGAAGATACCATATCTGGGGGGAAAAAAGGGGGTGGACCTGCCATCAATCACCTATTGCACAGACTGGATATAAGTGGACATAGTTTTGTAGTTTGAAAAGTAAAGACCAGGAAGTAGGACAGATAAATGTCAGCCACCAGGGGGCGACCGTGCTGGTGGAAAAAAAAAAATGAAGATTTTGTTCTGTGGCGTTAATGGCCTCAATCACTAGTTCCAGGTCTTCTTCAAAAGAACATGATTTTAATTTTGTAATTTATGTTCTCATTTAAACTGTGGTGCAGTGGCCAGCATTGTTGCCTCACAGTAAGAAGGTCACTGATTCAGGTCCTGGTTTTACCAAGGGCCTTTCTGTGTGGAGTTTTAATGTTCTGTCCGTGTTCTTCAGCTTCCTCACACGGTCCAAAGACCCATTCATATCAGGGATTAGGTAAATTTGACTCTCTAGTGTGACCCCACCTTTTGCTCTTTTGTTGTTGTTGCTGGGATTGGCTCCAGCTCCCCCTGTGACCCTTAAGTGGAGGATAGAGTGGTAGAAAATGGATGGACACCAGGGCGACTGACAACTAGTATCTTCCAAATTGTGTCAAATTCAAAATTTATATTTGTTTTGCAACTGGAAGACTGCGTTCACTTTTTATATACAGTCTATGACTGAGGAACACGTGACACTAGTGACTGTGACCATAAATGTCATAGGTCAAGTGAGACATAGGCTAATTTTTCATCAGCTTGCAAGAAAAAGGGCAAAAAGTGTCATTGCCCCCTGATGGCCATTCAAGAGAATACAGGTTAAGCACTTCAGCATTGGCTTCATGTTCCAAACTTGGATTTAAAGAAATCAGGGAATCAGGGAAATCAGAGTAATAATAAGAATGTTGTTTACTGTCCACAGTCATATTCAGGATCTGATTTAGGCTCTAATTGTATTTGAGAAGTTAATAAAAAAAATTAAAATTTAAAGTGTTTGCTTTCAAAAGAGGATGAAGTGGATCTCAAAAGCACTTGGTCATGCCCACCAGCAAACAAAAAATGTATTTTACTGACTGAGAGTCTTAAAGACACAGCAGCTAAAATGGTTTGTTTGAGACAGAGGATGAAACGAGGACCTGCATAAAGGGCCTGTTTCAGGAAAAAGAATGCCTTTTTCAAATTGTGAGTAGGCAAACTTACCTTAGCAGAGCCATAAAAATATTAAAATATAATAAATACTAATAATTTAATGATCAGCAATGTGTAGGCCTGATATTGTGAGTAAGAAAAGAGTAAGAAAAGACACTAATTTACAGTCCAAAAGTCCAAGTAGTATAAGTAGTTTAATCACAGCCGTTGTCTGTAAATTAATATCCATTCAGACTTTTTAGATAGCAGATTAAGTAGTGAAATATGTTTCCCTCAGGTTTGAGAAAAACCTCAATCCATAATCAAATCTCTCAATCACTCTTGGCCTCAGAGAGAGACGGGGAAGCCGGGGCTGATTGGGTTTATTTTTCTCTCTTAAGAGACTCCAAAAGATGACTTATCAGTACAGTGTAATTGTCAAGGGACCGTGGTGGCAGCCTGCCAGTTTAACAGCACTGCAGAGTCGCAGCTGCATGGCTTTAATGCTGCAGCATCTGTCACATATTTCTCTCCACAACTTCCCCGCTCAGCAACTAGAAACACTAAAGGAGGACATGTGAGATGATTGTGTTCGGGTGTTTATCTTACCTCTCTCTCTCTCTCTCTCTTTTTTTTTTTTTTTTTCCAGATCAGATTAGAGCAGCAGCAAAATCAAACACTTAAAGTGAATGGAACAGACATAAACCCAATTTCCTCCCTGTCTTGTCTGACCCTTCAGCTTCGATTCGGAGAATGGTCCCTCACCAGGCCGCAGCCCCATGGATTCGCAGGCGAGTCCTGGGTTGGTGCTCCACCCGTCTTTCCCCCAGAGTCAGCGCAGGGAGTCCTTCCTGTACCGCTCTGACTCAGACTACGACACATCCCCCAAAACCATGTCACGCAACTCCTCCATCAACAGTGAGGGGTAAGAATGAAGCCATCAACCTGGATCCATCACTCAGCAGAGATGGATTTTAAATTCAGTGTACACACACACACACACACAGAGTTACTCCACATTATCATAATCAACACAGTCGCAGCTACGACTGCAATTATGCAAACAATATGCTAATGAAATCGTGATTTATTATCTGTCACTGTCTTTCAGACCTGATATTAACATCCTATCCAGTGACTCCATCAAGTGCAGGTCTGAGTCCTCAAATATCTGTTCTGAATCAGATTACAGAAGCAACGTTTGGAGGTGGTGTGAGGACACACGTGTCCACATTCCTCAGAAAAAAAAATTATAAACAGTCTCCTGAGCTGACGTCGCCTGATTCCCCCCCACCCCACCCTTCGTGGTTCTCAAACTGTGGTACATGTACCACCAGTGGTACACAACCTTCCTCTGGTGGCACCAGGAGGAAAATCAGAAATCACTGTATATACCAGGGCATGTGAATTGAGTGGACAAAAATGTTATAGTTAATTAAATAGTATTATTTAGAGTAGGGGCGTGGATTAGGGCCACATAAAATGTTTATGGAAAATATGTAAACACTTGGAAATCTGAGAAAAATTTACTTTTTAAATTTTTGGTTCCAAAAACGGTTTACATGTGGCCCTTATCCTCTTCCATAGTGGCCTTATCTCTCACTCCATCTTAATCTAATTTCACTGTACCAGTGTATGAAGTATATGTGAGGAAGAGGAGGATGATGAGAGAGTAGATTATCTTATTGGGATTAAATCTGCCTCCTGTGAAAAGTCTGTAGCTGACTTTGCTCGGCCTATTTACACCACTGTGTTTTAACGTTGGTGATAATGGTGTTACTTCAAGAGCTGAATGTTTTCTCTGGTGGTGCTTGGTATAAAAATTTGAAAACCAACAGCAGTGTCGATCAACACTGATGTCGATCATAACACTCAAGTCTCTCTCTGTTTGTTTCCATCAGCCTGTTTTTATATTTCAATTTGCGTCTTGAAATGTTGGAGATGGAGAAGTTAGTGTATCATAAAATGTTGATGCAAATTAGTTTTCAGCGAATAAAAATGTCCCTCAAATATCAGTGAAGAAAGTAAGTTATCAGTTCTTTTTTTTTTTGTTTTTACACCAACCTCAGGGCATTTATTAGAATTCATGAGTCAGAACATGTTTGTGTAAAGAGTTGTGGTCAAGAAAGCCAAAGGTTTTATTGACCACATTTTTAGTGTAGTCAAAAAGGGCAGCACCGGTTGCTGCTGCCAAGTTCTGATGCGTGTAAAATGTGATTCCAGAATTAAAGTATTTATCCCTTAACATTCCATAAACGTATACAATTCAATTTAAACTGACCAAAACAACTTTCTTAGTCAAGTCCACAATGTAATATGAAAAAAACGAAATCATCACAAAAATGAGTGACAACCAAAAACACACCCGTCGACCTTGGCTTAATTGAGATCCAAATGGCTCCCACATTTAGTATCACATGCTCCAGAGGAAGTTTGATGCTCAGTCCCACAGATGATGAATCTGGGTTGCGTTGGTGAGACCACCGAGGATGGATGTTAATACCAGATCTGAGCGGGGGGGGGGCCGTCCATTGCTGCGTTTCAGGGATTATTTGCCTGTTTAGATCCACATGGGTCTGTATAAACATGCAGCTCACAGACGCAGCCATTCATATAAACACCAGCACTGAGCGCCTCAGCTGCTCAGACCACTCACATTCATCCCCTTCTCCTTCCTTTTTGCTCCAAATATTCCCCTGCAGGCACGCTGAAGACATGATCGTCACCCCTTTCGCTCAGGTACGCCTCAAGCACCTCATCTGATACGTTTAATTGCTGCAAATGACTAGAAAAGGGTCATCGCTAATTAGTGCAGTGAACTTCTTCCACCCCACTCCCTCCCTTTCCTCTCCCTCCTACTTCCCCCAGGTGTTGGCCAGCCTACGAACTGTAAGAAGCAACTTCACCATCCTCGCCAATGTCACAACACCCACTAACAAGTCAGTATCATGCTGTCAAACACCCCTTTCCCCTCACTGACGCTTGTCACTGCTGCCTTGCTTTGTGTGTTTTCACTCACATCTCTGTCTCCTTGCTCTCGTGGGGGGGGGGAACACATTTGCCAACGTGATTAACCAGTTTATCACTATCTGACCACACTCAAGGAAAATAATAATCTGCATTGTTGGCCTCTGTCCAACTCGCTGGGTGTAGAGAAACTCCATACCTCAGCCGAATGGCCCTGACTCTGTACCCAGACGATGTGCAGACGGTCAATAACACTAAAACTGTTTTCCTTTGTAATGCAGTAGAGAGTAGGAGCTGGAGTTGGCAGGGCTTTTAGCACCGCATCAATATGATATATATATATCTATCTTATGCACCACAGAATTATCAGCATCTGTAATTATGCAGTGTTGTGCCCTGAAAATGCCTCACTCACTACATCATTATGAAGGCTGTTGTTTGGGAACAGAGCAGAGCTCAGGCTTTGTCTCTTGACTATTTTTGGATACTTCAAATGTTTGACGTGACGTGAAGGAATTTTAGAAATCCACACTGTGCTGCATTAGCCACTACTCGATGACATTTTTATGCAGACGTGCACATTTCAGGGGCAGACAAACACGTAAGTGACAGAACATGAAAATATTTTATTCCCCCCCCCCCCCCCCCCCCCCCCCCCCCCCCCCCCCCCCCCAACCCCCCCCCCACCCCCCCTGTGAGAGCCCAGCCTTTTCTTTGCCTCATCCTGCATTGTTGAATGTGTGTTGAACCCCCAGCAGGGGGCAGCCGCGTGTTGTTCTCCTTCTGATGTAACGAGGTGTTTGTCCACAGGAGGTCACCAGTGACAAGCCAACCCACTGTTCCCCAAGCCACACTCTCTGGTATGTTGTCGACTAATGAAAAACCCCTCAGTCCACACACACTGTTGTAAAGACCAGCAAGGCTCCCACACTCAGACACGACTGCAGAGCGTCACGTGTGGTTGTTACTGAAGATGTATTTCACTTAATAAACACACATTTCTTTAACAGATACAGTACTGTGCATAAGTCTTAGGCCACCATTAGAGTTGCTGCTTTAACAATGCTATAATGACCATAGTGTACAATTATTTCTCAATCACTTTATTGGAACACATCCTGAAAATATGGAGAAACACATATACAGTTTGAAAATAACATCTTTTTCAGACAAAAACAACAAAAATGCTTCTATAATATCAAATATTTAATGTGACCTACATTTACACTTGAACAATAACACAACCATGGCTTTTTAACACCTGGAATGGAACCCTAATGTTATTGAGCATTACATACACGTGTTGCACAAGTTCAACTCACTGACAGGTTGATCATATAGTAGAAGACTGACTTTTAGTCGCGTCTTTTCAATCTAAACGCCAATGATCACAAAACTGACATAAAAACAACAAAGCTGCTGGTGGCCTAAGACTTATGCCATCATCTAACCATCATCTACAGTACTGTAAATGATGGTTATGCTCCAACAAAGTAGCTTAGATCAAGTTTGACTTCACTGATTCCACATGAAGGTCAGTGGCACACAAGTGAGTGTCAGATTTTAAATGAGAAAAGAAAGAATTTACAGAAATATTTGAAAAGTATTCAAGATATGCACTTAAAATACAATATAAATTACAACTTTCACTACAAAAAAGGTGCATAAAAGTGCAGCATCACTGGGTTATTGCACAGAATTATAGTAATACAGGTGGGATATATAGATTTTTTACCTAAAATATTAAATGCTTATAACTGTCATGCATGGAGTAAATTGAAAAGATACTTAAAATTTCATTTTACAGAGCGGCAAAGCTTAACCTACTCATTTTTAATTGTTTTTAACCCAAAATCTACTATTTGATTAGTGTTCCTCATATTTTAAAAATTATAGATTGATGTAAATGTGTACAGTGAGTATGTGTAGTGAAAGGGTAATATATAAATACTGAGATATTTCAGATTTAATCTGACCCATCAATTCATTTATTATATAAGTACAACGTAATTAATCTAGAAACTTCATTTTATAATATTTTTTTGTGTGTGTGACTGTACATTAAAACCTTGAATATTATGGACATATCAAAATGTTTACATCATCAGAAACATCAACATTACATGTACGTAATCAACATTACAAAGGGTGTTGTGTTTGTCACTATTTCATCCATCCTGCCATATTTATACACTTTTAACAAAAACATACATTTAACTGCCAAATATATTTTAAACACTTTTAAACAAAAAAGTAAGATATATATCAGATTGTAGTGTACTCCTTGTGCTAGTCCCAAGCCCGGATAAATGCGAGGGTTGTGTAGGTATCCAGCATAAAAAAAAAAAATCTCTCCCGAAAGAAAAATCTATAAATATCAAAGACAGACATTTAATGTGATATTAAGTGGCGGGCCGCATGAAATAGATTGGAGAGGGACACATGAGGCCCACGGGCCACAAGTTTGAGACCTCTGATTTAAGGAATAGGTAGTTCCCATGAAAGGGAGTTAAAAGAAAACCACAAGCTGAGCAAACAGATAGTACATGAGCAGAATTAGGAAAAGAATGGTAAAACAATGAGAGATATACACCAGGGTCATCTAGTTCTAGTCTCAAAATCATGCTGTGAGTTAGATGTAAGGTGAACCATGAAAGAATCCCAAGTTCCCAGTTCCACAGGCCCCTGACCCCTTATGCTGGCCAGCATAACCTCATAATTCATTCAAATTTTCCAATGTTGGATATGTGTGCAATTTCCAGTGTCTTATTATGACCCTGACAGCTGAGGCTATCCCAAACATCAAAACTGATTATGTGCTTTCTGTTAGATTTGGGATTTCTGTTTGTGTCCTCTGCCGCTGATTTATGTATAAACAAAGTATATTTGTATTTGTGTGTGTCCCTCTCAGAGGAGACGTACCAGCAGATGGCTCGGGAGACTCTGGAGGAGCTGGACTGGTGTCTGGACCAGCTGGAGACCATTCAGACCCATCGCTCAGTCAGCGAGATGGCCTCCAACAAGGTGCACACCTGCCCGCACACCGCAAGCTCAAATGTCCACTGTACATCTACCTGGATGTTTCGCGCAGCATGGTGCAGGGTCTCGCGATGAGCTCAAAAACCCCGTGTTTGGTGCCTCTACGAGAATATTTCACCACCTTAAATGGGCTGCAGCTGCGTCCCTATTACCAGCTTCCTGTTTAAGCCTCCACTCTTTGGGGAACACAAACAGTGCAGCTCCACCAAGATCATTTATCAGAGTGAAGTATAAATAACCCGGCAGGAGTAGCGTGTAAAACATTTTCATTAGAAGTACTTAGGTATTACCTGAAATCACTTTGGGAAGGAGCGCTTCCTTAAGTCAAGGAATGTCTGTCAGTTATTCCCATAACTGTCCAACGGTTTGCTTGGCAGGTGATTGACTAAGTGTCAAGTGTTTTGATGACAAGTGAAAGAGCTATCAGTAGAAATGTGACAGATAATGTATATGAATAAATGAGCCACTTGTGCCCGATTGAGGAATGAATGGAAAAATGAATGGAGAAATGAATGGAGACAGACACCGCCCTGTATCTTCCTTTGATCTGTACGCTGGTTACCACGGTAGTAAGTTCACAGTTGAATGATCTTTGTTGAAAGAACGCGCCGGTGTGTGCAGTTTGGCTTTGACTTTGTTTGGATAAGAAATGTAAGGGAGCAGTTTGGGTGCTGGTTTGCTCGTTCATTTGGTGAAAGGTATTGTCTCGATGGTAAACATGTGGAAACAAAGTCAAAGAAAACGTAGACGTCCTCTTCTTTTAATAATTTCCGGCGGACTGTACATTGATTGGTGTAACGCTGGCCTCCACAGTTTGAGGAGGGTCATGTTCAACCACTTAAAATTGGACTTTTTTTAAAAGAGAAGAAAGTGCACAAAAAACACAAAAAGACTTTAATAATAAAAGGAAGCTCAAAATACCCAAAAAAATTAAATATTAAAGAGTAGTACAAAGCATTAAAGGAAAATATGAATCAAAAAGACAATTAATACAGATGAACCCTAGAATAAGAGAGATAAGATGGAATAAAATCAAAAAATAGACAGATAAATAAAATAATAAATGTAAAGGCAGACTAAAATGGTGGGTCTTAAATTTACTTTTTAAAAATATGAATATTGTGTCCATATGTACCAATGACTTTCAACAAAAGAAAATGTCAGTACCTTTAGATTCCTTGACGAAAGCTTGAGATTAAAATGAATTAAATACAGTATATAATTTAAAAGGTTGAACAAGTCTGTGCTATTTAAAAGTAAAATAGGAAAATAAAAACAAAGAATGAATTAAAATGTCTTTCAAAAATGCCCCTTTCCTGGTCAGAGGGGAAAAGCACCCAGTGCTTGAGCGCCACCTGTCTTTGCACAAACATGTTCTTTTGATTCATAGAATATTTTCTTGAAATAATAATGATAAGAGTTGTGAATTATTTAAAAAATGGTTGCAAATATACCGTATGTTCCCCAGGTATATTTGCAGTCTTGTTGTATCGGTTAATAATATTAGCGGTACTGTGTCAACTATGTCGTGTGGCATTTGCTTAACTAAACAGACAAACATTATTGGTCGCTATGGTGCAACATTTGTTTTGTTTTTATGACGGCAGCGAGGTCACACTGGATTCCTTTTGCTGCATCACTACATCTGCATGTGTGTAAGTGTGCACATGGGCTTCATGTGTTTGTACAGTGTCTGTGGAGACATGGGGATGGAGAGAGAGAGAGAGAGAGAGAGAGAGGGAGACGGTCTGTGGGTGGAGAGGATGGTGGGGGGGGGACGGGTCCTGATGCTGATGTCTCTGCTGTAACCTTGGTTGCTATCGAACAGCAGCAGGGTCTGCCTTTCCCTTTTTAGTCATTGGCTTCCCACTCTGACCACGAGCCATGTGGTTCGGGCAGCAACCAATGAAATGGAGGCAATGCTCCTTAGGTAGTGTGTTCAATTTTTAAAGAGACAACACTGTGTACCCTGTGTGCTTTATTATAGAAATCATCCCCGTGTTGCATTTGCACTAATGATGGTTTGTGTTAATAATCAGATCAGGTTTCCGGTGTCAGGACTGTGTGTGTGTGTGCGTGCACGTGTGTGTGTGTGTGTGTGTCTCCTGGGGTAAACTGAGACTCTGTGAATATGTTGCTGCCTGTTAGCAGCCACAACGAAGCTGCAGAAAGCCTACGCACTGTTGCCAACATGGAGGTGCACACATGAATATTCCCACTCAGTCTCTCACTCTTACTCACACACATATTTTCAACAGACGTGCATGCTGTCTTGTTGCACATGCGCACTCAGGCTCAGAGCAGAGGCAAGCACAGATACACACACACACACATGCACGCGCCTGCAGACACACTGCCTGATTAGCTTGCGAGAGCTGTCTACAGCATCCAGGGAAATGGCGCAAGAGGCAGAGCATTGGAGGAGGAAGAGCAGCCTAAAGCGGCAGGATTAGACCTCTGGCTTTTTTGGCCAGCTGATGCATGGACTGATTTGGAGCGGAGACGCTGGGCTACAGAATTATCAGGAGGGCAGCCTGGCTGACCGTGGTGACTGCCTGTGTGGTGCTGAGATGGGGTTGATGCACGGGTAGGACTGGGCCGGGCCTCTGGATCAGTACCGTGGGGGAGGGGGCAGACGACGCAGGGAGAGGGAGCGTGTGTTTTTCCAGACCACGGCTCTGGTGTGAATCTTCAGCCTGACCGTCTGCCACAGGCCTGCCTGCATCCCCTTCTGTCTCTCTCTCTCTCTCTCTCTCTCTCCCCATCCTTGTTTTCCTCTTTTCCTGTCCTCATCTGTTTCCCTCTCCCGCATGTTCCTGCTGCCACCCAAGCTCACTTCACCGCCATCATTTCATACTACAGTCATCTTCATGCTCTACATCCATCACCATCTCCTGAATCTGCCCATCTCCGTCATCTGAATTCCTTATTATTGTTTGTCAAGCAGCTTAGCTCCCACAGTATCATCATTTTCGTTTGCATCTTTCTCACATTCCCACTCATCACCTCTATTGCCGCTTCTCTGTGCCCTTCAGACGGTCCCTCGCTCCCTCTCCCCCCCTGTTTTACTTTATATTTCCTCCTCCTTCGACCTCCCTCCACCTCGACCCTGCAGTGACTGTGGATTTGGGTCAGTCTGCTCAGCAAATGGGATAGGATGTAGTCTCCACAGCACCTGGTTCCAGGGGGTTCCTGGTCTGCCCATCAGGGGGACCCTCATCTTTGGACCACAATAAGACTGGAGCCTGACACTGGACTGACTGGGTGGCCTGCTTTGGGGTGCTGCATGTAGGCGAGGACATCAGCAGCCCCTTCCCTCAACCCCTCCCCCTGTTCCTTCGCCCCTTTTCGGGGCAACCGTCACTCTGGAGTGTCCCGGCTTGACTGGCTGTGGCCTCTCCCCACACACCCGGACGTCGCCCTCATGCCACTGGGGCCCCTGCAGCGCCCCTGCCCCGCTCCACTACCGCACCTCCTGCCTGTGCCATAGGCCCAAACCTCCCGTCACCCTCAACATGGGTGTGGTGGAGGCCATTGACCCTGTACCGTCCTCCTGCCCCTCACCTGTGCCGGGGGGCTACCGGCTGCCCCGCTCCTCCAGCTACAGCCCACTGCAGGGGAGGGCAGGTGCAGAGCTGGACCTCGGTGCAGCTGCTGGAGGGGTACTGGAGGCGGGTGGGACGGCAGCAGAGCGCAGGACGCCCTTAGTGGACCTGTTCTGTGAGACCTGCTCCAGGCCCTGGCTCATCGGCTGGTGGGACCAGGTAGGGCTTGACGAGCTCGCAGAGGGCAATCAAGGCCTGTCAGTGGCCACTGGATAGATCCTGTGGACTCTTCAAGTGTTACTGCTACATCTGTGCATACATGAACATCTGTGCTAACTGTGATAGTGATAATGATAGTGATAATGTCAGGGTGTGAATGTTTATGAGAGAGAATCTTCGTGTCTGACAGTAAGTCTCAGGAAAAATGTGAGTCAGGATATTGGTGAGTGTGTTTGTGAACAGTGATGAAGGCACAGACTTTATTAAACCTGCTCAGTGCTTCTGTATCGTAGCAGCACTCATAAACAAAAAGACAATATCAGTCCCAGTCCTCACTACTTGTTTCCATTTTTGTCCTTTGTGGGAAACACAGAGCTGCTTACAATCATCTGTGTAAAAGCTGAGGGACTTTGTGATGAAGTAGTTTGGCCATTTTTACTGCAGGTGTGTTGCAGTGTCACATAATGTCTCTTTCCATCTTCCACACCTGCGTCCCACATCCTTCTGCCTGTCTCTCTCTCTCTCCTGCTACCCCCGAGTCTGGCCTCAATACAGACTAGAGGAAGCAGAGTGTGTTGTCAGTGAAGGATGATGCTTAGTGTCCCAGGACTGAGTCCATGTTTCTGTTTGTTCCAGTTCCCTTTAGGTGTATGAACATCCTGTAATAATTAAAATGTATGAAAACAGACATTAAGGTCTGTTTATTAGCTACAACAGCTTTGCTTCTAATATTATTTCCTGCCACTGAGCTACCAAAACAAATTGGGTACTGGTGTTTTTTAGCGATCAGGTTAAGGTCACATGAACCTGTGTGTGTTTGCCTGATATTCCCAAACACGGACAGGTAGCCTTCTCCATCCTTCCCTCTTCTTTACAGGTGTATACTGTAGGTGTGAGAGTCCGTGGTGATGCTCGCTCAGTGTTTGCATGTTTGCCTCATTAGTCAGAGTCAGAAGAAGAGTGTTGTTTGTCCTCACACTCGGACTGGCACTGTGGAAGTATTGGTCGGCAGCTATGACTCAGCATTACAGCATTAGGGAAGGAAAGAATGAGAGAGAGAGAGGGGAGGTCTGGGCTGAATCTGCTGCCTGTGTGTGCCACCGGCCTTGACTTGGCTTTCCTGGCTCCTGATGACTGATTCTGCCTGAGTGCTTCTACGATATCGCCGTCAGGCAACCTGTTGGCTTAGCCTGTTGTGAATGTTTTGAAGTGCCTGTCTGGGTGGGATGGTCTGGAAAAATAATAGCAATAAATGATAATACATTTACACAACTTTGTTTTTGGTTAAAAATATAGAAAACCTGCTCCGGATTCGCCTCATTGCGCCCGTGTTTTAGAACCCTAAAAAAAGGAGGAATTCTAAACCGTTTCTGGCTTTGTTTTTGTTTGAAGACAACATTTAGTACGCATTTCAGTAAACAATGATGCAGTTACCTGCATTAATTTCCTGATTGGTTCTTATTGACCATGGTTTTGCCGCCACTGATTCATCACACTTGTGTGACATGATTCTCTTCCCAGTTAAAAACAAATGACCCTAACTGCCAGTGGATGTCTGTGTTCTTGGGCTGGTTGAGAAGTAGCTAATTCCATTATTACGCCAAACAAAAACAAACATTTCTCCTCCCCATTTTGTTTGCCTACTAGGACAAGCAGTGACGTTTTACCTGTCTGTTTTTCTAATTGGCCAACATGGCTTTACAGTTGTGTTTACATGGCCACCTGTTGATGTGGCATGCTTTTGAGCACATGACAGTGTGCTTTTGCATTTTCATGTGGATAGAGATGTTTTCGATAAATGAGTGTGTGTGGACAGGATGATTTTTTAAAAACAAAAGGAGAAAAAACCCTCTGTTTACCAAAATCCCCACCTATGTATGGACTAGGCCTGAGAGGAAAAGAGTGAAGAGTATGTGATGTCAGGAAGGCAAAGTCGAGCCAATGACAGAGGTGGATTTTGGGGCGGAGGGGGCTGAAGCAGAGAGTGTTGTTTACCTTGAGAGGCTGGGAGTAGCAGATAAAAGCAACAGAGAGACATGGCAAGGAAGACAGTAGTGGAGGGGAGGGTTGACCTTGGCAAAGGTCAGACACACCTGCCTACTCCCTCAGATTGTCACCCAAGCAGCCACCGCTCTCACATCAAGCTGAAGGACTGACTGTGAGGAGGCAGTTTCCATGGCAACCGGAGCGGTTGTCATGGAAATGGTTATGTGTGAAAGATCAGTCAGTAGGACACAGACAGAGGGGTCCTGTTTGAATTGCATCGTTACCTTTGCATGACTGGCCTGACGGGCAGCTATGGAGTGTGCACGTACCAGTGTTGATCAAAAACACAACAGGAAAGCAGAGGGAACAGTCAGCAACACTGTTTTTATGTCAGCGGGGATAATGCATCCACTTCATCACATCTGTACAGCAAGGACCTACAGAAAAGATGGTCATGATTACCACTGTAGGTGTATGGAGAACAATACATGTAATCATACCAGATCACTGCAGCCTATCAGTGCATAAAAATCAAATTGTAAGCACACTGTATCGGTGGGAATGTACATTATGTTCTCATCTCAGACAAAGAGGAGGCATGATTCATTCTTTTCTCACCTTTTAGTGAATGAAGTCAGATTGAGGGTGATAATTTATTTTCTCATTTGAATCACAGGAATGTTTCATTGTTGCGTATCAGGACAAATTGAAGTGCAATGTGAACAACTGAATGTATAACAAATCAGCATGTCTGCAACAATATATGCTTTTACTAGATTTCAAACTGTCTGATTCTCTCCTCTCCCCAGTTCAAGAGGATGTTGAACAGGGAGCTGTCCCATTTGTCAGAGATGAGTCGCTCAGGGAACCAGGTGTCAGAATACATCTCCACGACCTTTTTAGGTAAATCAAACCTGTCATCCACTTGTGCCGAACCTTTATTGCTAGTCCCCTATAGCTTTGACCCTAGGTCAAGCACAACCCTCCATAATTATCCATCCCAGCTGACCTCTGACTTTTCATCCTTCCAGATAAGCAGAATGAGGTGGAGATCCCATCTCCAACCTTGAGAGAGAGGGAGAAGCCCATGTGTCACATCAGTGGGGTGAAGAAGCTCACACACAGTTCCAGCCTTTCGAACTCTGCCATGCCTCGTTTTGGCGTGAAGACAGAACACGAGGATGCATTAGCCAGGGTAAATGGATGGGAAAGCAGTCCGCTGAATGCAAGTCATTGCAAACACATGTGTGTTTTCACAGAAAAAAGAAAAGTGCCAGTGTTATTCAGATTGTTGATATCAGACTCTTTCAGAACTGTCCATACATCCATCCAACCAACAAACAAACCATCCATCCAAGGTGGAAGTCAAATCCAGTTAGACGAGAGTCCTGTCATCCCTGACCTTATACATATTCTCTTTATGTAGAAATAATTTCATTAAGCACATTTACATTCTGACCCATTTCTTCAATCATACCCAGAAAAGTGAATAGCTAAAGGGAAAATGCATCTCAACATTTTCCACATAAAACATCACATATAAACATCTTTTTGATACTGGCACATCAGAATTAGATATATTTTCCTATATACGTCATGGAACAAATGTTTTGTTTGCTATATACTGTGAGTTAAAAAAAAATACACACCTCACAGTGTCAAGAGATTTCATTTAATCAATTTTAATTTAACAAAAACTGCTGGAGCTTTGGATTGATGTGAATTATTTTTGTCTGTTGTACCCTCAGGAGCTGAACGACTTGAACAAGTGGGGCCTTAATATCTTTCGTGTGGCAGAGTTCTCTAATAACCGACCCCTCAGCTGTATTATGTTTGCCATCTTCCAGGTGTGTGGGAGAAACTGGGGCTTGAACAGCAGATAACATAGTAGCTTGTAATTTGTGTCTGTCACAATGACCCCTCTGCTGGACCTTCCCTGCTGCAGGAGAGAGATCTACTGAAGACATTTCGGATCCCAGTGGACACATTTGTCACCTATGTAATGACCCTGGAGGACCATTACCATGCCAATGTGGCCTACCATAACAGCCTTCACGCTGCAGATGTCACTCAGTCTACTCATGTACTGCTGTCAACACCAGCTCTAGATGTAAATACCTCTACCTCTTGCCAATAACTTGACTTGAGAGACTTTCACAAAGTAACACACATGTCAAAGGGTGACTGTAAACTGAGATTTTCAACTTTGTTCTCTTCTCTCTTGACAGGCTGTGTTCACCGATCTAGAGATTCTAGCTGCGTTATTTGCAGCTGCCATCCACGATGTGGACCATCCAGGAGTGTCCAACCAATTCCTCATAAACACCAGTGAGTCCAAACGAGATTAAGAAACACACAAACATATAAAGTACTTGAAAAAGTAGTCAGTCTGTCAGTTTAATTGAATAATTTCCTAATTACAGCCACAGTCTGTTGCTAATACTGATGATTTGAGCATGGCGATACTGATGGAGTGACTCGATTACTGTAAGTGTCTTTGACACACATGTGTTGTACTGTGCCTCCCCTCAGACTCAGAGTTAGCCCTGATGTATAATGATGAGTCTGTGTTGGAGAACCATCACTTAGCTGTGGGCTTCAAGTTACTTCACGAGGACAACTGTGACATCTTCCAGAACCTCAGCAAGAGGCAGCGACAGAGCCTGAGAAAACTTGTCATTGATATGGTGAGCATCATCAACACACTAATACTAATGTTCTGTGTCCGCAGAGAATAGCTACACATTCTGCTTGGCAAGTTATGATAGGAAAAAGAGGGTCTATGTCATTGTAGCAATTTCTTGCTGGGAAGTTCCTCTCTTGTGTTGTTTTGCACAATTCTTTGAACAAGTACTGGTGGATCTCCTCATATACTTCTTTGACCGAAACAAGAGCACACCACCAACTGGACTTGAAAGCATGGTGCATGTACAGTGGGCACATACAGTATAAGTTCTCCATAGGGTCTGTGCGCACCATTGTGGACATGGGCAAATTATTTCTATCATGCAGGCATAGCTCAACTCTAAAGACTCGCAGATCTGGATGTATGAATTTTCCATGAGCTCCCCTTTATCTACCACATTGCTGTTTTCCTTTTTAATGCATTCATATCGATTCCCCCAGGTTTTGGCAACAGACATGTCAAAACACATGAGTTTGCTGGCAGATCTCAAGACTATGGTGGAAACAAAAAAGGTGACGAGTTCTGGAGTACTGCTGCTGGACCACTACACTGATCGGATACAGGTGAGATGACATCTTTAATTTATTAAATATAAAGCACTGAATGGGTATTTTTAGTTAATTTAGACTTTGTGGGGAAAGTTTGGCAGGAGGTTTCAATTGAGGATATCTAATCAGCTTGGGTATATCAAGAGAAGTTGGTGCTCCCAGGAGAAAGGGAACCAAAGCAAGCTAGTGCTAATTCAGAAGCATTCTCTCAAAATTGTTGTGGACTAACATAATAAGGGTCCCCCTCTAAGCTGGGGGACCCTGGATTGCCTGTCCTGTTGCAACACCCCTGGTCATCAGCATCAAACAGTGATCACTGTAGTGGGCAGGGCAGAAACCATAGCTCAGGCAAAGGCTTATTTATGCTCCTGTGTCAAAGTGTGTCAACGCTGCAGGATGGGGCTCATATGTGGTTTATATGACCTTGTCATAAATTCTATGCCGCTCCTCAAAAGGCCATGACATGGAGAGGCTATGCTGAGCACACACATGCCACAAGAGACTGCTGCTTTTAATGTCTTGTTTTCAGAGCTGGTGACATCCATGGACAGTTTGGAAAACATGGATTAGACTTCTGGTGTTGAGATTACAGATAGTTCAGACAATTCAAAGACTTGTACTGGACCTGTTTTAACTAACTGTTCCAAATGTGTAGTTTTGCAAATGTGAACATTACCTGACTGGAGTTCTAGTTGTTTTGACAATGAAGACAATGAGACCTTGTGTCTAACAGGAGTGTGGAGTCAAGAGAAGATTCATAGGATTGAGGTTGAGGTTGATTATTTGGTGATCTGGTGTACTTGGAGATGGAGATTGAAATGCAGCAATGTATTTGACCTGATCTGGCCCATGAATCACTCTGGGTAAAGCCTGCCCCACAATAGAGGATTTCAGATCTGATTTGATTTTCAAAATGTGCTAGACTGCAGACACAATGATCTTTGTAACCTATTTTCAGTGTTTTAATCCTGAGAAAGCACAGACAAGAAGATCCAGTGAAGACACAAGACCACACACTTGGTGTTAAATCAAACTATTTCAGGTATTTAGAAACTAACGTGATTACTTAACATGACTTCAAAATGTAAACAGACATGGAGGCGGACTGTCGCCATTGTCAGTTAATAGCTGTATGTATGATGTTTTGTGCTGAGAAAGACAAAAAACTGTGGATTAAGTCATGGCTGAGAAGACAGAACAAACTATCTTGTACAAGCTAAACTAAAGTACACAACATCCATTTCCTGGTCAACTTGCTCTCATTGGTTATTGTGGGGTTCTGCTGACAGTTCCAGTTGCTGTTCAGTTGTAAATATCAATACTTATGGTTCATTAAGGCAGTCTGAATCTTGACTGACAAGAGTCCAACAAGTTGTTCAGTGATAATCATATGACTGCACCACTCTGAAAAACTAATGAAGTTGTTTTCATTAGGGGATGTATGAGTTGCTTAGACCTTTGGGATGACTAAATGGCTTGACACGCCACATCTATTACTAGCACAAGCCATTGCTATGTTGAAAGGTCAGCACATTGTTGTGGAGAATGAGGAGAACGACACTATTTTAGTGATTTCAGCACAGTCATTTTTAAGTAAATGATGCAATTTACTCCCACTATGGGCCTTTCTATATGGGGTTTGCATGTTCTCCCTGTATGGTTTTCTCTGAGTTCTCTGGTTTCCTCCTACAGTCCAAAAATATGAAGAGGTTAATTTGACACTCTAAATTGACTGTGTGTTGGGTGTACCCCTCCTTTCACCCTATGCCAGCAGAAATTGGCTCCAGTGGCCCCCCATGACCCTAATATGGAGAATAAAGTGGTAGACAACGAATGAAAGAAATACACAATTTTGAGCAAAAAATTGAGAAGTGAGGATGAGAAGGAGGGGCTACAGTCACAGTGGGGACGGTGCACATACAACAGAATGTGTATGTGTGTTTTGCAGGTGTTAAGGAACATGGTGCACTGTGCTGACCTGAGCAATCCTACAAAACCCCTGGCTGTGTATCGACAGTGGACGGAGAGAATCATGGAGGAGTTCTTCAGGCAGGGAGATAAGGAGAGAGAGCGAGGGATGGAGATCAGTCCCATGTGCGATAAACACACCGCATCTGTGGAAAAGAGCCAGGTAAGTGAAGAGCGCTGTAACGCACAGCCACGGGTTTGCACAGTTGCTCCTTTAGGATTCTGCATTGATTTCCATTTTTTTTTTGGACATCTTAACCAAAACATTATCCCTAACATTAACCATAACAAGTTAATGCCAAACCTTAACCTAACCATCATTCAAATAATAGCCCTAAAATTGATGAGTTCCACGGAATTGAGGTTCTGCCTCATTAGGAAAAGTTTTTGGTCCCCATGAGGTGCTGGTCCTGCTGCTGGTCCTGACAAGGTCAGTGTTTATGCCAGAAAATGGGTAACAAATACAAGTACACACACATGCATGGATATGACACTGAACATGAGCGGCTAACTGTTGATGCTGTAGGCGGAGTGATAACTACAGTGCAGAGAGCGATCTATCATCTCTGATCACAGCAGTACCCTCTTACATTTTTAATGTTCAATTGAAGCAATTGTAAACACCACTGTGCCAGTCCATAAGATGTCAATCATGCTCTTTTTCTCCTCAACCAGGTGGGCTTTATTGACTACATAGTCCACCCACTGTGGGAGACATGGGGCGACCTGGTGCACCCCGATGCCCAGGAGATCCTGGACACTCTGGAGGACAACAGGGACTGGTACCAGAGCACTATCCCACAAAGCCCGTCACCGCCACCTGTGGACCAGGACAAGGAACTAAATGCCTGTTTGGACAAATTTCAGTTTGAGCTCACCCTCGAAGACAGTTCTCAAACAAATCAGGGAGATGAGGGTAACAACGCCACGCCAAACCACGTGGCACAGGACTGCAGTCAGAGGGAGGAGGACAAGGGTAAAAAGGAAGTAGAGGAAAACCTCATGGTAGAGGAGGAAAATGAGGACATAATAGAAGAGGAAGATGAGGTGGCGATGGAAGAGGAGCAGGAGGAGGAGCTGAAAGCTCAGCTAGTGGTGAGATCTGAAAATGAGAGACTTTCTGACACAAGTCCTGTAGAGGAAGAGGAGGATTCTTCTTCACAAGCTGAAGATACATGAGTTCTGCTAATGTATCTCCCTCCTCACTTGCACACATTATCTTGTTCATCCTTTCAATGGCCAAACCAAGAACAAATAAGACTGCAAATGACAATACAGACCTTTAAATATATTTTTCAAAAAGGGAATAAATAAAATATTTAAAAAAAATCACTTAAAGAGGAGTTAATTACACAGCAACTGTAGATTTGGAGTGGCGACGAGTCCATCGGCTGATTTCACGGTGAACTTAAGACCGAGTGGGATTTAGGAGCGCATTAACGATGGTCAACTGAGGACAGCGTAGCACCCGGGGACTGAAATGCACACACACAAACACACAGGAAGTGACTCACAAACTCATTGGGAACAAGAGCTGGAGTGAGTCGTGTTGAACGCACAACTACATCGGTCATGCAGGACGGTACAGGTGAAGTCCATATGTATCCCTCTTTGAATGTGTGTTTGTACGAGTGCATTAACACGAGGGACACAGATCAGTAACGAGTCTCTTTGGAAAAAGCCATCTCTTAATGAAGTATTAACTAGTGTTCAATCAGTATTAGTAGTTCATGTTCTTTCGGATCTCAACAGAAACTGTTCTCCTCAGAAAAGCTACGTCCGAGTGACTTTTTTTTTTCCATTTCTGTCGGAAAGAAAACTAAGAAAAATCCCGAGTTGGAGGAGAGAGAGAGGACGAAAACTGAAAGCTGAAGGCGAGGAAGATGCTGCGATGAAGGGGCCGCCGGGTCCCATACCCCTTTTCCCTTTACGAGGAGAGTGCTACTGGTGCAAGATGGCTCTGTGCCTTTCTGAAACACCGGCTTCCTGAATGGAGCTGTCGTGAAGCAATGCATTGTGGGACAGGAGTGTCTGATTTTGTTATCATTTCCTTTTTTTCCAATTCGTCTCTTGTTGAAGCTCTCTCTTTATTGTTCATGGTATTGTGGTGTGTATCTCACACGTACAGTTTCTGTGGTGATATGTTTTTAAGCTGTAGTCTTCCTTTGTTTGCTCTTTCTGGTAATATAATAACTCAGAACTCTAGATGCAGAGCAATCACTACCACCTCCACAACTGCCTGTGGACTCTTTTCAGCGTATGGTTCTTTCTTATTATGATGATTTCTTTTTTTTTTTTTTTTCTTTTTTTCTTTTCGAGGATAAGCCATGAGATGCTTTGAAGCATAAGTTCCGCCTTTTTTTCTATTTAACCGTTGCTAAATATGTCGAAGGGATACAGAATTATTTCATTAGAAGGACAAGGTTTTCGCTCGCCATCTCTCGCACCCACTTGCACTGTGTGTTTGCGTCTCCTCATACTCGGCAACTCTCACCAAAGTGATGGATTAAATTAAAAAAAAAAAACCAAGTGGATGAAGTGATTTAAAGGAATAACAGAATTGAGAATATGAAAATCAGGGAGGCAGAATGTCAGGGAAAGAAGGGTGGTGATGGAGCCAAAAGGAAGTCTGGCAGTCCCTAATCATCATTGTTATGTTAGATGCTTTTGCCTTAATGTGAGCTGCAGGATACATACCTGCCCAGTATGTAGATTTATAAGATATATAATAGATATCCTAGTATATTTATATCATGTCTGTATGCTTATTTCTGTGAGTATCAGTGTATCTATACACAATGTATGCAGCATTGCATTTGGGGGGGGGGGGGGGGGGGCAGGGGGGGGGGGGTGCAAAGGGGAACATTGCTGCCAATTTCGTCGTTATATTGTTAACTGTGTTTGGATCAACATAATGAATGTGTTGTTATGATCATTTTTTTCAAACTCTTGATGACGATCTTAAAGCTACCTGCTGGCATGCAGAGGAAAATTAGCAAATGAGGTCAAGACTTCATGAGTGAGGAGAATGAATGTGATCAGGTACTGAGTTGCTGACAAGATGGCGTCAATGCTTGTGTGTGTGTGTGTGTGTGTGTGTTAGGTTGTGAGGTTCAGGGTGTCGTCATGAGTTACAGCCGACTCACACATGTATCGGTTTAATGTCTAACAGTGAGAAGAGCCTGATGCTTGTTGCTGGAGCTGGTGTCACTACCCAATCCGTACCGGAAACCTGAGTTGATCTACACATATATTTAGACGCCTGACCATTACACCAACAGGGACTGTAATGACATATTCAAATACATTTATAGTACTTTAATATGGAGTTGGTTCCCCTTTTGAGGTTTTTTATAATAGGAATTTGTGCCCATTCATTCTGTAGAACATTTATGAGGTCAGGCATTGATGTTGAATGAGAAGGCAGTTCATCCCAAAGGAGCTTGATAGGGTTGAGATCAGGGTTCTATGCGGGCCACTCAAGTTCTTCCATTCCAAACTCTTCAAACCATGTCTTTATAGTCCCTGCTTTGTGCACCTGGGTACCGTCATGTTAGAAGAGGAAAATGGCCTTCCTCAAACTGTTGCCACAAAGTTGGAAGCAAAGCATTGTCCAAAATGGTATATCTTGGTATGCTGAAGATCAGGGACCTAGACCAAAGCCTGATTGAAACACCCAAATTCAATATTTAACAGCAGTGATCTGTTGTTGTCCCCTCGTGATGCTTAAGTTCATTTTAGGCCATGTTGAATCCCTCAGGGTTAACGAATGAAACAACAACAAACAGACAATTTTAACATTTTCAATCAATTGGAAGTTTTAAGTGTTAACGTTACCACACAAAGCCCAAGTTTCCCAAAGCAACAACTGACTGGAAGTGAAGGAGCTGGCTTGTATTTTAGCAGACGTTGTAAGTGATTCTCTGTGCATGTAGTACTTTTTTTTTGACAGGAAGTAGCCTGTTTCAAAAGGAAGTAGCCGTGCTTCACACATGTGGAGAACAAATCAGGTTTCCTGAATGAATCGGGCTGAGACAGGCAGTTGTTCGAGGCTAGCAGGTGCAGCGTCTGTGCTTATGCTGCTAATGAAATAGGGATGTGATGTCTGCCATTTTGCATTCATTTTGTTCGACAAAATCCTTGGCAACGTGGAGAACATCTTTGTCTGAGAGCCACGTTTGGGCTGTGCAGTGTTTGCACTAAACACCTAAAAGTTGACCATCTTGCATTTATACAGGATGAATGGACTGGTCAACTCTTGCAGAGTTAAACATTTCTCAACTTGCAGAACAAGCAAATCCAAGCAATTGCATTGTGTCAATTTTCAACATAGCTCTATTCAATGTGAATGAGAGGTGTATGAGTTGACGCCTCCCGCGCGTAAGCGTGAGTCGGCCATCGGCGAGTGAATAAGCGGTGGCAGGAAGCTGAAGATGTCGTCATATGTGTGTCGTGTACGTTCGCTCGCTGGCATCAGCACATCTCGTCGAATGGTGTTTCCGATCAGCACAGCTTCAATAGGTTTGTTTAGGTGTTTGTTTTTTCACAGGGTATAAAACTATGAAATAAAAGAACATGAGTGTGGTTCTTTTACGAGCAAGTTCCTGCAGGTCAGTAACTGAGCTTCTCTGAAGACACCACAGCTCGGTGCAACAGGAGCCTGTGTGTTTGACCTGCTCTGTCACAGGATGGAGCAGAGCTGTGGGGCCACCACACAGGCTTCCAACATGGTAGAATGGGAATCCAGGACTATTCTTGCAGTTTCCTAAATAAATGATTCCCATATGCATCGGCCTTTTACTTTGATGTTGCTTTGTTTTTGTGGCTTCTTGTTCTGTCATAAGCTATAAGAATTTTAATATTTGATTGCCATACAAACACGATACTGTAGCAATTATTTCTTATTAATTAAGAAAAAAATATATTCAATTGATTAATTGCTGCCATTTCTTTTTAAATGATTAAAAAAAGAAAACCATGGGAAGTGTTTTCTTTGAACAGTGTGTGTACAGTTTATTTTTATATCATTCTGTTG
The DNA here is from genome assembly GCA_016785285.1 of Brachirus orientalis. NCBI lineage: Eukaryota > Metazoa > Chordata > Actinopteri > Pleuronectiformes > Soleidae > Brachirus > Brachirus orientalis. The sequence goes on from JAFBJR010018220.1 coordinate 2,834,170, forward strand.
GATGGTCTAGAAAATGAATCACGTGTTGATGATATAGCTATAAGCATTACATCTTTTGTATATAATGTAATATTGGATTGTAAATTATAAATTTATCAAAGTTGTAATGATTGACAAATGACCACCTGAGGTTGCTAACTGAACCACTGAAGCACTGCAGGCCACATCTTCACCTTTTTTTGCATTCATTATATTTTCAGCTCACTTGTGTTAACATTTCTCTCACGTACGCATTTTAAATTGTTATAACTGAATCTATTTGTACCAGCACTTTATTTCATCTGGTTTTGAGGCAGATGGTGTGTTTTCAGGTTGTGAACAGTCTGTGATGGTGATTTAGCTCATCGGCGATCATTTGTTGATTAAATCCCACTGGGCAAAATCACAAACTCATTGTGCAATAGTCAACGTCAACCCCTTTCCAGAGGCATAATCAAACAAACAGGTCATTCTCTATTAAATGTCCACATGAGATTGAAGTCATTTGACTGATAAAGTCAAAAAGAGACTGATTTTTTTAAGGAAACAACTGTGTCCTTATCTAACTTGATCATTTGTTGGACTATCACCACCTCTGTTTCTTCTTAGTAACTTTAATTACTAGCCTTAGAGCCTCAATGTCCGTCCCATGGGGACCTAACTAGCTGGTTCCCATCAGGATCGCTGTCAGCTTTGTCACAGACTGACTCCCTCCGAGAAAAATTCTCTGGGCTTTAATTCATGTGTTTGTTCACAAAGGAGAAAGATTATTCAAGGGAAAAGACAACATGAAATGATTGTAATATTTGTAAATGATCTTGCTGTAATGTGTAAAATGTGTCCAAGTTATTTTTTATTATATTATTTTTATGAGAGTTTTTCCTCTTGACAGAGCTGAGGTGTCATTTTGTGAATAAATGCATTTAATAAGCAAACATCTATATATAAAACAATATTATAGTATATCAGTATATTTTTCTTTTATTTCACTGTTCAGTACTGTAAAGTGTGTTAAAATACAAATAAAGTAAGATTTTTATATTAAATAACTGATACATTTGCTGTACTGTTTTTCTCAGTACATTAAAGCAGAAGTAGGCAGGATTGCAGGGAAGTATGTTGACTGTTGAGTTTCATTCACAGGAATTTAGAATAATATGTTTGATTACAGTGTGCAACAGTGGTGGGTGTGTATGTCAAGCTGTTTTAACATTTAATGGCCACGTTTGACTATCTGGAATTACCATTATGGATATCTGTGACTTATTTTTGTATAAGTCACAAATATAATTTTATTGTGACTGCTATGAATTGTAGTTGTGGATATCTGTGACGTCATTCTGAAACTACGGTTTCAGATATCCGTAATTCAGTTTTTACTTGCCAAAATGACGTCACAGATATCCATATTTCTGTTTTTACTAGCAACTGGCTCTCCTTTTGCCATTCATGTATATGGGGTTTGTCATTATAGATAGTTACAAAATATGTCAAACTCCAGTATCAGGTATCTAAAACTGCTTTATGACTAGTCACAATTCAATTGAAGATATCTACATTGCTCTTTTTAGAAATCTTGAATTAAGATAGTCAGAATGAAGTTTTAGATATCTCGAACATGAATTGTGACTGGCCGTAATGATGCTGTAGATGTATGAACCTGGAATTAAAGATAGCTACCATTCAGTTGTGGATAATTGTACATATCCGCAACTGAAATTTGTTTATCTATTATGACAAACAACTATAATTTATAGTATTCACCATGAAATTATGACTGGTCAAAATTAGTCACAGATAATGGTAATTCCAGAGAGTCAAACTTGGTGATTAAATGTTAATAATGCTAGCGATACAAACCCCATACACATGAATGGCTAAAGAGGTGCCAATTACAAGTAAAACTGAATTACGGATATCTGTGACGTCATTTTGACGAGTAAAAACTGAATTACGGATATCTGAAACTGTAGATTTGACTAGCCAGAATGACGTCACAGATATCCACAACTACAATTCATAGTAAAATAAAATTACAACTAAATTAAAAACACAGATATCTGTAATTCCAGATAGTCATTTGTTGGGGACTAAACGTTAAAACAGCTTGCCATAATATGTGTATTTACTCTGACATGAGATGGCTGCATCCCCACATACACCCAGAATCCTCTCGTCACGACAGGTGCCACTGCTCTCCGCCAATCAAAGGCGCTGGACCCAGCGTCACCCAATCAGCGTGTAACAAGACTGAGCGGGGGGGCGGAGTTATGCGCGTGCGCTGTGCTGATGCGGAAGAAGGTGCTATGACCTGGCGACCGGTGGTGATAATCCGCTAGCTTTTTCCACTCGAGACGAATAATTTCCGTACGTATTCTTTGTATCTGTCTGCTGCGTCACACCGGTACGCACGCTTTATTTTGACGTTACTTTGCCAACCAATGTGTAGTTGATATGATTTTCCTAAGATGGTTTGTCAGTGGCTAATGTTGTAGCTCAAGTTAGCATTCAGTTGTTAGCTTGGTGCTAACTGCTTTGAAGCCGTCTCATTCTGTATAGCAGCGCTAAAACCAAAATGTTTTATGTTGTGTTGTTGTTTTTGTGTATTAATATGAGACACGTCTCTTTCCTGAACTCATTTACATCGGGTATGTCATTGACAGGCGGTTCCGGTGCAGTTGAATCTCGCTTATTTCTTACCCAGTGTGGAGTAGCACCATCAGGATGTCTAGCCACTATCTTCACCTCTTCCTGCTGCTGCTGAGTGTCGGAGTCTCGGCGGTGGAAGTGCAGCGTCCCCGCGGTGTCCCTTTATCAAGTTAGTGTTTAGAATCCACAAGGAAAGTCACTATTTGACATTATTGACACTAATTATATACTTTAACCAGTGTGTGAAGTGGGAGAAAAAAGGAAGTGCCAGCAGTGGTGTGCACTCATTTGGAAGGGCAGAGGCGAAAATTAAAAGGGCATCTACTGCACACCGGTGGAGAAGGCACTACTATTTATAATTTTCCACATTCTCACACCGGTATACTGGGACATCCTTTACAGGGACATCCTTTGCAACATTGAATATAATTTCCTCCAAGGATGCCCTTTGAGGGCATATATGAATGGAAGCCAGTAGGGCACTTCAAGTTTTTACCACTCCAGAGTGTACTTTAGCTTGCATCTTGAGACTTTACCTTTGTTTTACCATGAAAAACCTTAACAACAAATTTCTTATTTACAGTGTTGGCCTGGCCATCAGAGTCTAATGTCATTCTGCTGCGATGCATTTCATCGTCACTTTGTTACCGTTGTGGAGGTGCCCTGACATTGACTTGTTTCTTTGTAAAACTTCCTCTACAGAACGTGAGTTCTATGTAGAAGGCAAACCCTTTACTTGCCTGGATGGCTCTCGCACTATTCCCTTTGACAGAGTGAATGATGATTACTGTGACTGCCAGGACGGCACAGATGAACCAGGTTAGTATAGAATGGAGATTCCTGTCCTACGGTACACAATAATCACTGATACAAGTACAGTACATGTTTAATATGGGTCTGTTTTTGTGCTTTTTTTTTATTGGTTGAAATGCCTCCTTTTAAAACATATATCTGTTGCATTTTTACCCATTATATATTTTGGTTTTGATCCAAACAATGTCAAAGTTGGCACTGCTCACAATGGTGCCCATAGTAAGTCACCTGGTAAGTGTGAAGCCTGTCAAACAAACCATTTACCAGATATTTTATTAAAAGACAGATGAATAGGAAATCTGTTGGTGCTGCTTTGTGTGGAAGTGGCTCATTTGGCAGTATATCTATTGTCGTTCTGATCCAAACAACGTCAGTGTCAGCCCTGGTCTCACTGGTGCCCTTATTAAGTCACCTGCCAAGTTTGAAGCCTGTCATGCAAACAGTTGGACAGTTTTGGAACAGACAGACTTGGATTTATAAATAAATATGCATAGAAATCTATTCATTTAAGTGGTTTTCATATTTAATGTCACATTTTTTTGCAGGCACTGCTGCTTGTCCCAATGGCAGTTTTCACTGCACCAATGCAGGTTTCCGACCGGCCTTCATCCCATCATCCCGCATTAATGACGGCATCTGTGGTATGAATCTGAAACTGCAGATTGATTTCTTTTGGGGTGTTTGTGCATGGTCATTTAGGGTTTGTGTAATGTCTGTGTTTGCTGTACAGACTGCTGTGACACAACAGATGAGTACAACAGCGGAGCAGCCTGTCAGAACACATGCAGGTGGGCATGTTATCAAATTAGTAATGTATCTGTTTTGTAGTCTCATGCCAACTGACTGTAGACATGTGCTACACAATAAGTTATCAGAAAATGTAAATTGGTTAATGTTTGTTGTGAAATTGAATTTATTAAAGATTGTGATTTGCAGAGAGCTGGGGCGCAAAGAGAAGGAGAGCCTGCGCAAGTTGGCAGAGATAGCTAAGGAGGGCTTTCTGCTTAAGCAGCAGCTTATCCAGGAATCCAAGAGAGGCATAGAGGACAAGAAGGTGATGAAAACAAATCCTTTGGTGTTTGTTTGTTCAATAAATCGGTGTAAAAGCCCTCTGAATTCACTCTATCCACAATCACTTCCTGGTTTTAATAAGCCAGCCTAACTATTTCCAGAAAGCTGTCAGCCACAGATGCAGAGTTTTGTCACACTTGATGTCTGTGGGAGTTACCAAGAGTAAGTTCATGGCTGAATTGTAGAGGCTGTATGCCTCTTTCATTTTAGGTCATGTTGAATCTCTCAGGCCTAGCTACTAAAGCAACGAGGATTCAAAAAATTTTAATCCTTAATATTACCTTCAAAAGTCCAAGTTGCCCTTAGTGCCAACCGACCAGAGGTGCCTGGCTTCTATTTTAGTGGAGGTTGTGAGTGATGCTCTGTGCATAGTGAATTCTTTGTGAAAGCTCAACATCAAATAATTTATATAAAAACTGAAAGCAGTGTTTTAGTGAACTTATGACCCTCTGTCATCCCACTCACTCTTAAAGAATGAGCCTGATTTTCACCCAGGTTTGTAAATGTTGAGAAACAGACGACAAAATATCAAGCTGATTGTAGAGTGACAAATCTGCCATGTTGATAATGAGGTTATTAGTGGGACACTGCTGTTATTCCATCTGCTTGCCTTTGTGATTCTCATTGCATTACAGTTCATTTTGAGTTGTGTTGTCTTTGGATCTGATGGTTGTTTTCTTTGTATTATTTAAATAACCAGAGACATTTTCATTTAGCTTGTTTACATTAATTATTTATATATATATATATATAAATTAAATATTAAAATACATATTTTAATTTGTCTCAACAGACCAAACTTGAAGAGATTCAGGTCACTAAGAAGGAGCTGGAGGACAAAGTGGAAGCTCTGAGAACTGTAAAAGAAACTGCAGAGCAGCCAGAGAAAGAAGCTAAAGACCGCCATCTACAGGCCTGGGAAGGTAATGTACACAGAAATATACATCACCATTTATAGCAAAATGTCACATGGGATATAGTATTGTCTATTTTTCTCAACATATTTTTTACAATTAGACATCAATATAAATTCAGAACCTCTACAACTTTTCTTGAGGAAGTTTGTGCACTCACAACGCAGTTTTGTTTCAGACCAAAAAGCTGTCATTCGTATGGAGAAGGACAAAGCGAAAATGGCTGAGGTGTTTCTTGAGCTGGATGACGACGGAGATGGTTTGTAAGTATCAGTCCTTTTAGAGTTAGCAGTATCTATAATGGGGGGAACTTACAGTTTGAAGCCGGACAGGGCAACAAACAAAGGGGAAACAAAGATTTTGTCACACAGAAAATCGGGGACAAATTATGTCTGACACTTCCCACAGATCCTTGAAATCCTTGAAAGTTTGTAAATTTGACATTACAAATTCTAGGCCCTTGAAAGTTTTTGGAAAATTATGCTAAATAGACATGGGTCATCAAAATTGCTTGAATTTTGTGATGGCATTGTAAACTGTCTCTCCCCCCTCCATTAACGTGAGATTCCATGCAGAACGATGAGTGAGTAGTGTTAAGCAAGAAAGAGCAAATTACGTGATGCCTGTAAAAAGCAAATTCCAAGATCTCTGGCTGACCAAAAAGCCTCGTTTAATTAAATTTAAAGTTCACGTTTCGCACGGATTCTTTTTAGTGTGATACGTGCTTACATCACAGGCTTTGGGTAACGTGTGTGGACAGTTTAGCAGTACGGAATGGCAGACGCCAGGACAGAAAACAGTGAATACAGCGAAAATGAGCAAACGCAGCAAAGCGAAAGTAACAGGAGGAATAGGATAAAAATATGTTTTGTCCGATTACTCAATGAATCGATGGAATATTCGATAGAATACTCAATTACCAAAATATTCGATAGCTGCAGCCCTAGTGGATGCCATGGGAGAAGCAGCTCTTAAAAGTAGCCCTCCTGTCTTAAGATGTGTCAGCACATTTGGTCCTTGAAAAGTCATTGAATCTGATGTCAGCCAAGGTGTTTGGCTGACATCAGCCTCTATTAAATATCTATATTTTTTTTTAATTTATACCTGAGTTGGTTATAACATAGTGAATGTCACTTTGTCTGTCACAGTGTCTCGGTGTCTGAACTTTTGTCCCACTCTGAGCTGGATCCAGATTCAGATGGTTCATTCACTGAAGCAGAGGCTCAGGTAAAAACATTTTTTGTTGTTCTACAAACACCACATACAGGCTGTTTTTCTTAAATGAAAAATCTGGATGTGATTCTTGTCTCTGGTTTGTTTAGGTGATATTAGGAGGTGTGGACAAAGTGGACACAGTAGTATTTGAGACTATTTGGAGTAACATCAAAGAAAAATACAAATCAGAGGTAAGGATATGGCCATGATCACTGTAAGCAAATCTGTGTGTTAAAGCCGCTGCTCTTCTAATGTGTGACGACTCTTTTTTTGTTTATCTAACACATCAGGCCACAACTGACACTGCAGCACCGGTGGAGCCTCCACAGGAAGAGACGGGGGAACCGGTCTCTGACAACGACTCTGAGCCGTACTCCGAAGACGACATCCCTGAGGATGACGAGGACGATGATGAAGAAGATGAAGATGACGACCAAGACGATGCAGACTATAAGGTAACTCTTTTGCATTTCTCCAACAAAGTTAACACTGGATGACTAAGTTTATGCCGATGAGTCATTCTTATCTGTGCTTCAAACACAGATCCCTCCTACGGTGACGACTCAAGAGAAGAAGAGTGATGACGATGATGAGGGAACTATGCCTCCCTACGACCAAGAAACGCAGAACCTCATTGACTGTAAGTGTGTGTATAAAACTGAATGACTCAGCATTAAGTGAGTGAGTCATACTGTCATATACAGTCTTAAAAAAAAGCATCACTCTTTCCAGTAAAGCCAATAAATGTTAATTGTTAAAACAAAGTGATTTATTGAACAAATATACATGACATTGTCTTTTTAAATATAAAAGCATGAATTAATTGTTGTTAATCTGATTTCCAGCTGCTCAAAAAGCCAGAGATGACTTTGATGAGGCGGAGAGAGCTCTCCGGGAAGTGGACGAGCAGATTAGGTTAGTAGCCAGTCTATATGACTTACTTTCCCATTAAAAGAATTGGTATTTATCACTGCAGATGCTTTCTCACTTTCGGCATAAACAGCTTTGATCACCGTTTGACTTCTTTGTCATCACAGTGGTGTGTGTTTTTTAGTGGCTGAGACCCTAAAAAGTAAAGGTCTCTTAATTTTCAAACCACCTGTGAGTGCCTTAACATGGATTTTTAAAGGCTATGTTCACATTACCAGGTTAAAGTGACTCATATTGAGTTTTTCAGTTGATGTGACTTGGAGCTATTTTTATTTTAGAGCAGTAAGGACACAGAAATCTGATCACAAACTAAGGTTTTCAAAACCAGATCAGTGTGTGTGGTCCTTAACCAGATGTATTGTATTGTGGCAATGAGAATGGTCTTGTCAGTCCACTCTGTGCAGCTTTTTGTCTGCACACTGAGTGCTGAAGTCATTTACCTGCCACATGGAAGCATGGCAAAATGAAACACCAGTGTAGGAGAGTGTCATTCTCTAGAGCTAAGTGTATCAAGTGTAGTGGAAGTTCTTTCTTTGCTTCCAAAAAAAAATCTTATGAAAGGTCACAAAGTATAATTAGTAAGTGCATTTTTTTAAAAAGAAAGCTGTACAACCTTTTAAATAAAATTTGAATGTCAGCATATCTCACTCACTAATTCACTGTGATAGTTTTCATTTGTGTAAGTCAGATTTTAAAAATGCTAATTTTTAGCAATTTCTTTGGATTAACAACACAAAATTTTGTTTTTATAAAAACTGTAGAGTATCATAATATACTTTAGGTTACATATCGGGTTTGCTTTTGTTGCAGGAACCTTGACAAGGAAATTTCCTTTGACTTTGGACCCAGTGGGGAATTTGCATATCTCTACAGCCAGTGCTACGAGTTGACTACCAGCGAGTAAGTGTTCACCAGCCATTCAATATTAAGCATAAGCTCCTTCATCTGAAGGTTAAATTTCCATCTCTTGTTGTCAGGTACATCTACAAGCTGTGCCCGTTCAACAGAGTCTCCCAGAAACCCAAGTATGGTGGATCTGAGACTAACCTTGGGTAAGAGAAAATCATTTCTAAGCTGTTTTTGCTCTGTTTGCAGCATTTGTGAGCAGGGCCGGGTAATCAAACTTTATTAGTTTTTTGTGGTATCGACTGGGTATCAAATGTCCCCTGTATCATCAAAAATACGGAAAATGTGTTGTTCGGTATCTAATATCAATACTTAAGGAGTTAATCTCATCAGCATCAATGGGGCCGGGCTTTGTGTGTGTGTGTGTTGTATTTTAAAAAGGCTGGTGCTTTCATAAATGAAAATGTTAGCGCTGCCACTTTTTATTTGATATTTAAATTTATTTTAAATGTAGTTAAAACTCTAATTATGTTGCTATCTCTTTAAATAATACCCCTTACAATTTAACAGTGCACGCAAGGTTTTCTACTATATCACATGACGCTGTCAGCTGTAGGTGCAGCAGCTACAACATTTTGGAGATGTAAAACTCTTCTCTCTGCAGATTGCAGGCATCCCGATACTTTAATGACAAAAGAGACACTCTTTATCAGCTTGACAAACTTGTATTTCTGGGAAATAATATCAGAAATGAAGTTGGGCTGTTTGCCTTGACTTATAGGTTCTATGTTTTGTCAAGAAGCACTGAATAAATGTGAGAGCCGAAAGTTGCTTAGCGAAAAGGAAATAATTTTGCTGGTATGTGTATAGAAAGTTTTGGTTTAACAAGATTTTATACAATTGGTATAAGAAAAGAACCATTGGGGATCAGTACGGGATTCCAAATATCAATATGTAGCAAATATTTTTTAATCAATACCGCACTTGTGTGTCTCATCCTGCTCTTAACATTTCTCTGCAGATCGTGGGGAAAATGGGCAGGTCCTGAAAATGACGTTTACTCTCTGATGAAGTACGAACATGGAACAGGATGCTGGCAAGGTCCTAACAGGTCCACCACGGTGAGTCACCTTCTCACACCCGACGTGATCTCTTCCTGCGCTCCACTTAACTCGTCTGTTGACGACACTGTTAAAAAAAACAAATGATACCTGTCCCTCAGGTTAAGTTAATATGTGGAAAGGAGACGGTTGTAACTTCTACGTCAGAGCCCAGTCGCTGCGAGTACCTGATGGAGTTCATCACTCCTGCTGTCTGCCAGGAGCCTCCAAGTCTGGACTCAGGTCCTCATGAGCATGAAGAGCTCTAAGGCTGTTTGATCTGTGAGTGACTCTTCGCTTCTCTGTGTTTGAGGCCAAATCACTGTGACGATGTCATTACATGTATGTCCCACCCCTCATAGAGCGGTGCATATATGAATTTCTGCAGGACACACAGTTATTCTCTGTATGATCTTTGCTCGGTTCCTACGGCCAAGATTGTTTATCTCCGTTATCTCTGATCTTCCTTTCTACATGGTCTTACTTCGAAAAACAACAACAATAAAAACAAAAACAGGGACAGTCAGAGCTGCATGACGTGAAGCTTTAGCGTTTAAGCATTTTGTTGAGAAGAAAATCCCTTGTGCAGTCAGAGCTTCACTTAAAAGACGAGCAGGACAGCAGCACGAGCAAGGTAATGACCGCTTCATTTGAGTTTGTTGTTGTTAAATTAAGATGATTAAGAATTAATGGATGAATGGAGGAGATTATACACAATATGGGTGACACTTTTCTAAATTGTGGCTTTTTCTTTGGATCAGTAAAAGGTTTGCAGTCGGGCCGACTGATGTGGTGAAAAAGGTTATCGTGGCATTTTCAAAATCAGTTACTCAGTATCAATTACCATGATAAATGTCAGCTGATTAGAGGCAGATTTTAATCCAAACCAGTGAGCAGTTTTTTGTAGAATAACGACTATTCTGAAAATAATTGTGATTTACGATGATATTGTAATAATTGTAAAAATATGTTTTAATATTATGTATTTGTTTTTTTTCCCAAAATCTATACATGGAAATTGTTTTATATTTCTGAAAGCTATGGATACAGAATAAACAATTTAATGTGATTAACAAGATCATATTTGGTTTATATTAATTTTAATTTAGATTGATTAGTCGTTTGGTCCATAAAATGTCAAAAAAAAAAAAAAAGTTGAAAAATGTTGATCTGTTTCCCAAACCTCAATGTCTTGTTTTGTCTTTTTGTGGAGCAAAGAAACTAGGAAATAATTAATATTATTAAATGAAGAAAGTTATATCACAACTTTAAATGAAGAAAGTTATATCACAACATGCTGTTGTTGAATTTTTACCAAACCCCGTTTTGCAAAATGATTTACTCTTTTAAACTTGTTCAACATTTTTCTCTGATGTGATAATAAAATGCAAAATATTGCTTGTCTGCTGACATTAGTCACCTTGTTAGGAGACTGTGTGTGCGCTTGTTACTCTTCTGTGAGACTCAGCCTTGATGTTGTACAGAGTTATATTACATTTAGTTTCCCTTGACATTAACGAGGATTATAAAAGACTGCTTTAAGTCAGTATTCATTATCAAATCTTCACCTAAAATAAAGCTGATGGTGTCAGGATGACTTAAAGAAGTCTAGTGTTGTTAGCAATCGCCTCAAAAACAACAGTTAATCCATCGCCGGTGCTTATTCTTCAGACATTAAACCTTCAGGGATTAATCGCAACTAAACTGCCCTTCACCTGAAACAACCTGGAAGTCACGACTTGAGCAAACAAGCCATTGAAACGTGACTATGTGACCTGCTTTTCTGCTTCTCAGGTTGATCCTGAGGGACCACACAGTCACTGCAGCAACACCAGGTTGCCATGATGTGAGTGGCGCCACCTTGGCGTCTGTTAAACAATCGAGGATAAGCGATGGAAATTCCAATGAGACGTCGACACTCAAAAACTTCCACTGCTGTACCTGTTCAGTTGATTCCCTGATGTGTGTCAAATGTTGTGTCATTCCATTGTTTTGAAATAAAACTCTTTTTATCCTATTCCAAATTATTGTCCATTTTATCTTTTCCACTGCAACCTTTGGCATTTTGCCATGTCACTAATCTATCAATTGTATATTGATATAAGTGGCTTTCAAATACAGTGTATATACAGAGTGTAGTCATGTTTTCACTGCGGCCTGTATGATTATTAAGCAGAACTACATGAAAACGACTGTTGTCTGGAAACTTTCAGGGAGGTTTTGCGGTGGCCCAGGGAAGAACCATGGAGTGGATCTGTTCACTATTTCACTTTCTTAAATGCTAGAATACACACTTTTGGATTATACTAATCCTTAAAATGTTTTATTGATATCACAGTAAATTGATGATAGGAAAAGGACACCAAACTGCTGAAAAGAGTATTTGCCTCCTTACTGGTGTCTTGATACTGCTAGTTGCGTTTGTTGTTGCCTTTTTAAGATTTACAATATGAGATTGTAAATTATTTTTAATCTTTGTTTTGTTTTGTTTTTTTAAGAATTGAAAGAAATAAGAAATGCACAGAATCTAGGAAATATCTTGTACAGTGCCAGTATCTATGAACAGGTACAATTTAGTTCAAGTACACAAAACAGTCTGGATTTTTGTGGCGATGTTATGTGCTCCTGCAGCACTTTGTTGTTAAACTAGTTTTGTAAATCAATACACTTAATATGGTGTAAGTAGTTCATGGGCAGCCCAAGCCACATGGAAGGGGAATTGGGCTTGGAACTGGAGGGTTGCTGGTTCAAATCCCACGACAGGTTTAAGGTCTGGGTGCCTCTGAGCGACCCATGTTGCTTCCCCTGGGGCACATAAAGTGCTGCTCCTGAATCTATTCTGTGTGTGTGTTTGCTACTGGTGTGCAGAAAGAAGGTTGTGCAGAGGTCACTAACTGGAGTGCGTGCAACAAAGTTGTAAAAATTCCCTTTTTTTTGTCAGAATCATCTAGCACCAAGGTTCTCAAACCATGGTACGTGCCCCTCCTCTGTTGGTACTTGGAGGAAAGTCTGTAGCTAGACATTGCCCAGGGCCTATTTACATGACTGTATTTTAACGTTGGTGATAATGGTGTTACTTTAAGAGCTCAATATTTTCTCAGGTGGTACTTGGTATAAAAAGTTTGTGAACCACTGCTCTAGCATATGTTCCTTTTCTCCAACATTTAAATAGATAAAATAATATGAACCCAGATGCTGACCTGTTAATGTAATGCGTTGATATCAAAATAAAATACAACCCTTTTATGCTTTTATAGAACAAATCCAGTTTCATCACACTAGACTACGTTAAAATGTAGAACACAGTCAGTAATTTTGTTTTTGGACATAAATAAAAATCCAGTCACTCATATTTGTAACTTTTATTTTTTTCTGGCATGTAAAGTACAAATAATTAAACAATTCCATGAAAAAGTCTTCAAGCGTCTTCGGCTGAAATCCCAGTAATAAATATCCTAGACTAAACTGAAAGGTTTTTTTTTTCTTCATTTGTTTAATTTTGACATTGTTCATTTGGTCGTGTTTGGAAGTATGAGATTTTGTATTTCTTTTCCCGCCGATAAGTGGCATCAGCAGGACTGTTTTGATCATTTTCACCTTTGATTTGTTCTACCATTCCAGGAAAATGTAAGAAAAACATCACTAAGTTACTGCGTCCCCTCTTCTAAATAAATAGACACAAAATACAGAATACAGTTGGTTGAGAAACAGAAGAACCACTCACCCCTTTACTACCTTAGAGACTCCCAAGAAAACCTTCCTGCAGCTTTGTCTGAGCTCTGTTATGCTTTGCCAGAGCGCTTGGCTGGGTTTCCAAATAACATCTTTGTTTCTCGGGCTCAAATTGATATTGATTTTGATGCGGATGATGTCAGTATCGCAAAGCTTTAACCGAAACGGAACCCGTTAGATCCTTTTTAAATAATTCAACCCATCAGCTTAAACAGGAAAGCATCTTGAGAGCGTTTCAACCCTGGGACATCTCTGTTACTGGCTGAATGCTGGACCGTTACATGGACCTGCGCCTCACAACAGGGACTGTCTTACATGTCGGGGGGTTCACCGAGTGGTTGAAAAAACAAGACTGTGATTAGATTAAATAATTAAAAGATTTTCATTTAACAAGACAAACAGAACACAGGCAGTAAAGGCATAACATCTAGCACACAGCATGTATGTTTATACACTTCAATTAGTTAAATATAGCAGTGCATTCTTTGACTATGGAGAACGTTTCCAAATCGTACTTCTAAAGCTGTTTTTCTATTTGTCCCCCTTTTTAAGAAACGAAATGGTGTAACCACAATTTTGGCAAACTTAAAATCTTTTTAAACTTGCAAATATAACGAAATAAACCATAAATATACACAAAACATACTTTGTACGAGGCAATAATAATAATAATCATAATAAATAGTTTTTAAGTTAACAATAAGTTAAAACTACAAGCTTAAAGTCGCCCAAATAATACAAGTTTGTTGGCGCTATTTTGAATTTTTTCTGTTTAAATTATTTTTATGTTGCAACAAAAGCTACCACAGACTTTTACAAACACAATTGAACACAGTTTGATTGAAATAAAAGAATCTAACTAAGTCTAAAAATCTGCATACACTGTAAAAACTGCAACTAATTAAGAAATGGAAGAAAAGTAACAAACTGTACTCAATCAATGCAACCAAACATAATCTTTGACCCATGTGTGTTCTCTATGGCAACATCAACAACACAAATACAAGTGAGTCCTGATATGTAAATGAAATCAATAAGTTACAGGAAAAGAAATGATATCTGAAGTTGACATGGGCTAAAACTGATGATATATTAGACAGTATTCCTTTCGAGGTCGTTGATTTTCTACTGAGTCTTCAAATATGCAGGGTTTTTTTTTGTTTGCATGGTCAGAGCACGAATTAGGGGCTGAGGAAGTGACCGTGGAAATTTTCTAGATCTGACCTCTCGATGCTTGTTGGATTTTCTGAATGAGTCTGCTCATGGTTTTGTATATTTTTTGTATGTTTTCGTCTTGACCTTTTGCTCCTTTCACTCGTCCGCAAACTTTTTCAGTGTGACGTTTAGTTTCTTTTTTTAAAAATATATATCATTTGTTCTCAGTCAATATATAAAAACAAAGCACATTGCACTTACTGTTCCATAGGAAAGTTTTTTTGTCTTTTTTTTTTTTTAAATGATTATTGTTGTTGCTCAAGCATTGTAGTACTGTTTCCTGCCACGGTCCTATTTCTCTCTCGACTGTACATTAGGTGTAGGTCTTGGTATAGACTGTGTATGAAAGGTGGTCTCGGGCTGTGGGTGTGATCTGTGGGTGGACGTGGCTGGGTAAACAGCTCCAACGCGGCCTGTTAGCGTGTTCGTGTGGTCGTTCTTTACGTCTGCCACTGGTCTCATCAAGCTCTCGGTCGTACTCTGCCATCTCTTACAAACCGCTCAACCCAAACACGGCTCGATGAGCCTTGATGTGGTCTGCTGCAGACAGTCATTCAGAGTATTCTCAAGGATGAAATGGTCTGAGTCAGACTGGTGAATTATTTGTAAGTAAGCGGTGCAGCGTTAATGGTTTTAAAGGATTAGATTTGTTCACAAGACAAAGCAGATGATATACATGTTTGGGGGGGAATACGTGATATGGATGCATTTCATTTTGTCACATTGATTTCTGTTATGCTGTTTTTGTAATCGCTCGTCTCAAATGAAATGTGTGCAAATGCTTGCAGCTCTTCCGCGTTAGCATTTGGTTTAGTGGTTTTAGGATTTCTCAAATGCAAACCGATATGCGCAACTTAGATATTCAAAAAGTAACGATAACTGAAATTGTAGAGGGTCCGTGTTCAATAAATAACATAGATTTGTACAGCAATTACTCGGGGAATAGTATAGTAAATCTTAATTAATTATTATCCTTCTTGCTACTGACTTGCAACGCAATTCTTTGGCAAAAATCAAATCTATCTCTCCATTAAAAGAAATCATGCTCAATGTTCACGTTCAACTTTGAGTCTATGTTCTGATCTTTTTTTTGTGTGTGTGTGTGTTTGCAAGCAGCATTTCAGTTTTACAGCAAGACAATGAGCTGGTCTTGCCGCAGTTTTTTTCCTGGGATTCTCAAGTCAAAGAACTTCACTTCACTGCACCATCATTGAAGCAACACTGTACACAATATCAGGACAAGAGGTGTCACTCAGAAGTATAGATGTATCTGTCAGGTTACACCCCCCCCCCCCCAACTGTTTAATTATAATTTTCCCTTTCTTTTTTATGTTTTTTTTCACCAATTTGTCCTAGTTCCGTTTGTTTCACTTATTTGGATGTGGTTGAATGGTTGAGTTTCATATGAGATACAATGTTCCTTCACCCCCTCCCAAAATCCCCACCCAAACACCGCATGCTTGTTCCCCCTTGCTCTGCAAAGATCAGAGGGTTTAAAATAAAGCCATGCGATGTCCCAATTTTTCCAAGCTTAAGAATCTGTAAAAATTCAGCACAAGGTCTTGTTCTTTTGTATGTATAAAAATAGATTTATCTCTAATGTAATCCTTTCAAAGAGATCGTCCTCTTTGGCTAACACAGCGTCATTTAGAAAAGCAAAAGCAAAATGTCTTGAATATAGTTGACCCTATTTATTCTATTTGTCATGAACAGATGTCTTGATAGTGAAAGACAGCTCTCTCCAAGTCTGGTCTTCAACAGACATTTCAACTTGACAGGATGGCCTTAATGTTTCATCAGGGTGCCGTAAATCATTCTCGGGCACTTGGGCTGGGGATATTTTGAGAACTGCTATTCTTGTGGTAGCGCCAAACAGATCTGAAGCAAATAATTGAGTAGAAAAAACGCAATTGTGACACTTATTCGTCGGTCTTGCTGTTGTACAGTCTTCTTTTGAGAGGGCAGGAAGCTTTTAAAGAGGATAGAGGGGCTTTAAATAAAACTGAGGAAAAGCTGGACAAACTGGTAATCTGTCTCCTCAAGGGTTCGGTGATAACTTTAACGTAGCTACATATCATTGCTCACACATGTGACTCTACGTCTGCTTTAAATGTTCAGCCATTAGGGAACTGCAGTCCCGTTTTTATCCGCTTTGTGCGTTCCTGTTACAGTAGAGCCAACGTATTCTGCTGAAATGCAAAACTGCGACCTCATTTACTGAGGGAGCTTCTATCTGTGCACTCGACTGAAGAATAATACCGGTGCTCTTGTGTTTTTGCTCATCTGTGCAAACCTGTCTAGACCATTGTTCAGTCCATGGGTGGGTTGTTTGACTTTTTTTGTTTCCCCGAGTTACCTTTTTGCTCCAATCTGGATCGTATTCATATTGAAATGATTCAATCTTCTCTTTCCGTGTACTCAAATCTCCGTGTACCCCTTTTTTTAGCACAGTTACATTCAAATTCAAAGCAGCCAGCTAGAACATTTAATACACCTTGCTTGCATTATCTCTTGATGTCTTTGTGTCAGTTAAAGGCATCTTGCACCAAATCATGCCTGACAACGCTGTGCAAAGTAAAAAATTTTTTTTTTTTTAAATGATGCAAAAAGTGAAAAGACACCGGTATTTTCCTTTAACGTGGCTGTATTATGTTTGTGTTTGTTGCTTTCTTGCCCACGAGAGAATCACTAATGAACGCCGTCGCCATGCGAGTACTGCCACTCTGCGCTGAGTTCACCGACAGTCTGCCTGTGTTGAATCCATCTTGAAATTATCCTTGTTGTTGTTGTGTCTGTGGACTAAACATGTGTATTTTCTAGTTACTGAACTGTGTTTCTGTGATACGCAAGTGACGATTGTGTGAGACTGTGAGGGAAAGAGTGATTCTGATGGCCTTTGGACTACTCTTTTCTGTGACTAGTATTCATATTAATTACAGTTATCTTAATTCACACTCGGTTTGAGCTAACTAGCTCACAAAGGGTAGAGAAACTGCCTCTTTTTTTTTAAACTCTAGGCACCACCTAATGCAGGTCAGGAAACAGTAGTCAAAGTTTCTAGAAAATGCTTACATACTCGGCTATTATAACCACCTTAAATATTGAATATATAGTTATATTTTGATAGACGTATATAAGAGAACACTGTTTTTTAATTTCATTTTCTTTGATCTAAAAAAATCGCTGATTCAAAATGCCCAAGTGTAAAAAAGTGACGACATCCTCTCCGGCAGGATAGCGGGAGAGATGGTGGGGATAAGAGTTTGGGTAAATTGCACATATTTGTTCATTTAAAATTTTTGATCGTTGTCTTTTGTTCATCAGTTTTCATTATTTGCCTGAATTCAATCAAAGCACTCAGTACACATTCTCTGTCACATTCGTTAGACTGTCTTCCTAAATAGATAGCGCTTGCCCCGACCCAACAAACCGGCTACGTACCCTTTTCTAATTCAATCCAGGCAAATATATATCGGGAAGGACTAGCATGTTGTGTAAAGAGGAAAAAAAAAGAACTCCACTAGTGTGTTTGTTTGAAACTCTGACGTGTGTATGCTCATGTCTGGATATGTTTGGTTATGTCTTTGTGTGTGTGTATATGTGATTATCTGTATGTTTGTGTTTGCAATAATATATCATGAATTTTTGAGAGAATGTGTCAGAGAGAGACTCAGTCCAGGCCCATGTAGAGTGATGGCACAGGGAGCTCAGGTGGCTTCCCCTGCAGGTCGAAGGAGCTGGTGCCAGCAGCCTCTCTCTCTCAGGCCTTGTGCTGCTTGCTGGTTTTGAAGGAAACCTGCAGCACACGGTCACCCAGGCGATAGCCATTAAGGCTGGCAATGGCCATGGCGGCTTCGTCGTAGTTGGTCATGGTGACGAAGCCAAAGCCCTTACATTTGTTGGTGGTGAAGTCACGGATGACCTTGACATTGGTGACGGCGCCAAAAGGCCCAAAGAGCTGCCACAGGACGCTCTCGTCCGCCTCGGGGGACAGGTTGTACACAAAGATGCACCAGCCAGCGCCAGTAGGACCAGTGAGGTTGACCCCGGCCAGACTGGTCATGCTGTCGATGGTGATGGGCGAGAATCTGGGGAAGAGAGCGGGAGAACTACCATGGGTGTCATTCTGAAGTTCAACACAGCATTCACTGCTCTACACAATGTCTCTTATGGGCATTTATCTGTTAGAAATGATAAAGCTTGCAGTTGGGTATGGAGTCGAGGGACTCCAACTCCTTCTTCTGTGCTGTACAGTAAGTAGATAAATATGTGGGCACAGCTGTGGCTCCAAACTACCTGTTTTCATACAAATGACACTGAAAGCCCTGAGACACACACACACACACACACAAAATAAAAACCACCCCCACAATCTGCATATTTTTTCTCTGCTGACCAAAGCCTCTGGAAGAATTAAACCACATGAATCACAATGTTCAACAGAAATCACAGTATCGAACGAAACACAGAAACCTAGAGAGGGATGAAAAGCAAATCGGAATCAAATCATACAAAAACTGGAGCAAACAGAGAAGACGCAAAACGGAATCTGGTATGTCCATGCTGGTGAAAAAAAGGGGACATTAAAGCAACTAAAACTGAATGTTAGTTCATAAATAAATACATAAATTATTTCTATTAAGTAAAACAAACGAACAAAAAGGTTAAACAAAGCCATGCCAGAATACCCTGCTGTTAGAAGGCTGCTTCATTGCTTATTGAAGTTTCATAAAGTCTTTTGTTGTCTGGGCTGCTTTTGTGACATGGTTAAATGGGCAGTGGACATTAAGAATTATGGCCATTAGCTAATTTTCCAGGTGAAGTCAGCAGGCGGTATTCCGGGCACTTTGTTTGAGGTTTAATTTTGGCATGGATGCTTTTGAAAGTACACCTTTGGCATTTACCTCTTGACTCCGTAGCTGGCGTTTAGTAAATTGTCGAGTCTGCAACGCAAGAGGGAGAATGAAGGGGATGCAGAAGTTAGTTATGAGCTCGACAGGTACGTGGGGGCTGTCAGTTAACATGTAGCTCCTTCAGCGGCTGGCCTCCAGAGGGCATCCTTCACTGCATTGCAGTCCCCCCAAAACAACATCTAACCCTCAAACTGATGGCTTGTCAAATCATCCTGTGAAATACTGAAGTTCTCACAGCTGGTATTTATTTTTATGAGTTCAGTTGTTGAGGCTCGGCAAAGGTTCCTACTTAGCATTTGTCTTAAACCCCTTGTAAGTCTAAGCAAAAAGACATTCATTCAGAGCAAGTGACCATTCTAACCTCAGAAGATATCTACCACTGTGAAGCCCCTGCCTCATAATTACACTTGGACATGTGGACAATACTTCTGAATCCTATCATGCGTATAAGTTGTAGGTGGTATAATCCTTCTGAAACCAAAATGTGTTTTGCTTTTATTTTTGTAAATAATTCTTGATAAAATCTGGTCTCTTACATTGGTTTTGAGCTGCTATTTGGATCTGGTCCCTTTCCAAGTGAAGGGATCACGCTGCAGTTTAAGAGAAAGTCAGAGAGAAAGAGTGAGAAGGAGGAACAATGACACATGGCCATTTCCTCCTTTACTGTAACAATATTTAATAAAAGTAACACTTTATGTTAATAATGTCAGAATGATTTGTTTTCCCTTTGGACTGTTTTGAATTAGAACACCACATTTGTTGTTTGTTGAGTTTCTGCGGCTTCATCTGCTGAACTGCTGTTGAACTTATTTACTACTAGCTCTTCTCTTGAGGCTTGATTATTGTCAGAAAAACCTTTTAAAGACTTGGCTTCGACTCAGTTATGGTAGTCATGTAACAGTGAAACAACAAAATGCTGGCACACTCAACACTTGGCAATTTTAAATTCGCAGCTTGGTTCATTAAAGGTTCAGTACCTGAAACGCTGAGTCTGGTGGTGCAGAGGTCCCGTGTAGCGGCGCGCAGCAGTCTGGTACAGCTGAGTCAGTAAGGCCTGGCCCGTCTTCTGACTGGGGTTGTTTGCGAACTTGACAGTGATTGGCTCAGCAGCGCCCAGAGGCTTCTGTCCATTCAGACCTTTGATGGCCTCCTCCGCCTCGTTTCGCTTGTCAAACCGGATGAAGCCCACTCCTCGTGATATGCCTGCTCCGATTAAAAAAAACAGACTAATGTTACTACCTTGGCATCGCCGGTTTAACTAAGCTAGGAAGAGTTCTTCCTGGTACGACCAGTGTCGGCAGGAGAAGTGAATTAAGGCTATACCTGTAACTTGGTCCACTAGGATGCGGGATGTGATGATGCGACCGTATTGGGAGAACAGCTGTTCCATGTCTTTCTGGCTCATGGTCTTGGGAAGTCCACTAACATAAAGGTTGGCATCGCGAATAGAAGCTGAGCTTGGTCGGGCATATGATACCTGTGACACAAATAAAATAAGTCAAAACGCTTTGTTTATTGTCTTGTGTCTGTGGGCTTTAAGGTGCAGTGCATAGCTTCTAGTCATATTGTTGTCATTGATGTGATTATGCCCGTGTTTGACCTTTGCGAACCGAAACACATATGCCGCGTCCTTCGTCTGGAAATAGGCTCTGTGAAGCAAAACTATCAGAGCTGCCTGAGGGAGCGTTTGTGTGTACAGCAACAGAGCAGCAATGGGCAGGAACAAGAATGACCTTGTACTCTGAATCTGTTTGCGGACACTTGTTTGTGTTTTCAGTCAAACATCAACCTGTTTGAAGTCAGCTCGTCTTGCTAGCTCAATGTGGCTGCTGACTCCATCTGTCTTGATATAAAACGAATCCTGTGCAGTGACATGGGGCGACACGAGAGCTAAACACTGCTGCTCTGAGAAACACAGAGATTTGCGGTGAGCTGATAAACTTAATCAGCATTTTGTGAACTAGAGCTGCAACAATTATTTGATTACTAAGTTAATCATCAACTATTGTGAAAATTGATTATTCAGTTTTAGAGTGTTTTTGTTTTTTTTTAATAATTGAGACCTCTCTAATTTTTCGGTTTCATAAAGGAGAATATTTTCTGGTTTCATTGTTTCATTTGACAAAGAAATAATTAAAACTGATTCATTTTGGTTTGCGGACTAAACAAGACATTTGAGGACATCATCATTTTGGGGTTTGGGAAACAATTCAAGAATTCATGACATTTTATGGACCAAACAAAAGCTTTATTAATAGAGTAAATAATCAACAGATTAATCTATTAATCCTTAGTTTCAGTCCTATATGAACCCATCTGACAATGGTTTGCATTTGTTTATATTTAAAAGCTACACACTAAAATTTTGAATATAAAAGACAAAAGCAAATAATTCAAGTCAGATGAAAGACCTGATCTAAGAAGCCAGAGTCTCCAACACAGTGATTTCTCCGTATTCACCACTTACACAAACCAAACTCTTTGTGCTATCTGTGGATTTAATCAGTGTGTTTAAGCTCACACTAAGCTGCAATGATGCTGTCACTGTTACTCAGACTGATAGTGATCATCGCCACATGGAGGAGCCTGAGTGTCGTGCTGTCATTTGCACCGAAAAGCATTCATTTTAATCTGTGAATTTTCCTTGAATTCACCAGTGACTTAATTAGTGCACAGCCCATTTTTTTTGGTTAGTCTGTGTTTGTCTCTTGCGGTTTTCTTTTCTTTTTTTTTTTTTAGTCTACTTTCAAAAAGACTTTGCCTCCAGTGTAAAGCCGAGGAATAACTGAGTGATTGTAAAAGCCATACACATGTTCTTGTAATTGAGTTCATGGGCGCATGTGAACACACACACACGCGTGTGTGTGTGTGTGTGTGCGTGTGGTGGGTAGATAGTCAAGTTGGGTGCATTGTCGTGTGTGCTGTGTTTGTGTGTGATGGAGACACAGAGTGAGTGTTGTGAGTGAGATAGGCCGAGCTGCCCTCCCCATCCTGCCTTCCTCTTTTGTCTCCGTCTCTTGGGAGAGAACAGCTCCACTGGCAAAACAGCAAACAATGTGAGTGCATCACAAGACCTGCAGGATCCTTGACGACTTCCCAACACACTCCCCAATGCTTACAGTACATATTCACGTTGTTAATGTGCTGAATATAAATAATTAAATAATTTTTTTTTATTGTCGTCAGGAATTGTTAAAGACAGTGTTCTTTGTGTCTGTGAACAAAGACTGCGTGTTACTCTGACGGCATATTCCCTTTCAAAAGGAATACAGGTGTTGTGATTTCATCCGTCCGTACAAAGCACCAGTGTCATTGTGTACACAGACAGACAGACAGGCAGACAGACTACATGAGCAGGAGGGATGGTGTGCTGCAGTGATTAGGGTGTTCTGGACGAGTCAGAGGGGAGTTGCTGTGTTCGGGAGCAGAGGCTGCCCTATAATTAACCCTCTCCCTGTCGCTCCCACAGTACAGATGGTGCCTGAAGCCCATATGGCCTCTAATCCTGTCATTGGCATTCCGTTCTCCGAGCAACCCCCTACCCATCTACTGCTGACCCCCCCCCCCCCTTCACAGCCTTACATCCTGTCTATATTGAATTGTCTGGCAAAATCAAAATCACAAAGATAAAACTGTGGTCTTAGTTATTTTTAAATTTGCAAAGTTAATTATAGACAGAGAGATCTGTGTATAGGAAGTTGAAGTATAATTTCACCTCCCCTTCTCTCTAATTTTAATTAATTTTGCTTTACTTAATCTCTCCACTATACAGCTCTATCATTTTAGAATAATTCACAAAAATAGCTGACTATTTAGCAGAACAGCAGTAAAATATTACACATCCAAAACAAATATCCAATTTAGGAAGAAAAATCTTTGAATGTGAATCTGGCTGTGACTCACACTGACCTGCGTCTTTCATATTGGATCTTTTGACCTCTTAGTATTTCACTGTAAATGTTATTTAGGGATTCAGAAGTTAATGAGTAATCGACTATTAATCAGTTACTTAATTAATCATTGACTATTTGGATAGTCATTTAATTGATTTGAGTTATTTTTTTTCATAATTGAAACAAGCTCTGTGATTTTGCGAATATTTTCTGGTTTCTTTGCTCCATAAAATAAAAATAAAACCGATTAATTTTGAGATCGTCATTGTTTTGCGTTTTGACATTTTACGAACCAAATAACTAACAGATAAATCAGTTATAGAAATAGCAGTTACTTGCAGCCCGACTGTTGTTTGTTATTTTGTTTGTCTGATTTTGTATCGGATTTGTTAGCATGGGCTTGATGTGAGTCAATATTTTCTACCATTCATTTTGAATATTTGTTCTTTCAGCTCATTGTTTGATGAGTCATAAGTCGAATCCAACGTCCCTCTTCATGGACAGCTGTTGTGAGTTCACCTGCTCTGCTCTCCCTGAAATCTGATTTCTCCATCCTGCACTTTTCTTTCCTTCTTTGATCTTCTTTGATCGGGTCTGGGGTGAGAGAGAAGGAAGCAGCCTCCTCCTCTTGTTCTTTCCCCTCTCATCTGATTTGGGGACAAAGAAGCCCCTAATTAGCCTGGATCGGAGGCAGATGGGGTAACCTGGACTGACCCTCCTGCGCCGCAGTCAGGCTCCCTAATTACATTTCCATCACAATAACCTCTGCGTGCTGTCCGCCCCTTGCTTTCTGACCTCCACTCTCTCCTTCTCTTTTAGCCCTTTTTTCCTCTCACTGCCTTTGTTCTAGCCACCTTCTGCCTCCTCCTCCCCCTCCTTCCAATTTTCCTCCCCTCCCTCTGTCACGTCTGTCACCACCTCCCTCAACAGCCCCTCCCCATCCTTGACAAAATCACCACTTCCTTTCTTTTTGTCAAACACGCCGCTGTGGAGAACCAGAAGAAAAAAAAAAAAATCAAGTGAATACATTACAGAGCAGAAGGACGCTCACCTTGATTGTTTTAGTCTGTAGTTTGAGACCGTTGAGTGTGTTGATGGCCTTGTCCGCATCATTTGGATCCACATAGTTTACAAACCCGTATCCCAAACTCTGACCTGGAAACAAAGAAGGAGGAACAGTTTTGTTGAGTGTTATAAAAAAAAACAATAATAACAGGAAATGCTCTTCAAACACTGAGTGGGATTATTTATTAAATAAACTAAGCTCTAACGCATGAAAGATAGTGAAAGAAAGTAATGCAGGGTTTACAGTGTGTTGAGCTAAAAGAAGGAGCTAAGGAGATGCATTCAAAGACCCCGATAAATCATAAACCAATTTCTGTGGAATTTATAGCCTGTTGACCTTAGAGGGGCAGCTTCAGGATGATTCAAGAACCCTCTTCACCCCATTACTTCTGGAGAGACATGCAGTCCACCATCTAAATGCTTGAGGCTGCTGCCACCTTGTGATAATGCACCACAAATTAGGTCGGTGCACTGGAGTAGAGAGAACTTTTCTGTGTTGTACTGTATCCTTTTATTATAATTTCTAAAAAAGTCACATTCGCTGATTGACTTTAATCGATTATTCATGCCGATCCCTCGCTGTGGACAAAGTCGTGTACCTGTTATCTTGTCTCTGACTAGTTTGCAGGATTCAATCTCTCCGATGCTACCGAACAAACTCTTGAACTCCTCCTGGGTCATGTTCTGAGGCAGGTAGTTGACGATCAGGTTGGTTTTGCTGTCGTCCGTGGCGCCGTTGGTGCTGATGACTGGACCGTTTGGCATACTGGTTCCGCTGGGACCGTTGGACACCTGGGTTTCCATGGTGCTGATTATCTGCTGAGGAAGAGGGTGGATTTAGATCCCAGATTCCCAAAAGCACACCAAAAAGACAGCACTGTGATATAAATATCTACTATTTAACTTACTACAACACACAGACAAATAAGATGTATGGTGCACAGACTGGCCACTTTGTCACTGTCTGAGGCAAAGGTTAGGAATCAGCACTGCTAAAATGGAGATGGATTCGAGGGCTAATTTATCTTGTCCCCTCCCCCCCCCGTTTTTGCCCATCTTTTGCTCCCTGCCGCTGGTCCTGCAGATGTCACAGTCCCTTTTCTTCCTTCCTCCTCCCCTCCCCCAACTCTCTTCCAGGGTCAAACACCATTACATCATTACATGGGGATGGATAGTAGCCCTGGTGGTATGTGGGGGGGGGGGGGGGGTTAAGTGTGGCTGCGCTTCGATGTGACGGACAAAGAGCAGAGTGGCAGTGTTAAAAGGATTTGGTGATGCAATAAACAAGGATCATCACAA
The DNA here is from genome assembly GCA_016785285.1 of Brachirus orientalis. Taxonomy (NCBI): domain Eukaryota; kingdom Metazoa; phylum Chordata; class Actinopteri; order Pleuronectiformes; family Soleidae; genus Brachirus; species Brachirus orientalis. The sequence goes on from JAFBJR010018220.1 coordinate 2,859,804, forward strand.
TAAAGGAAAAGCAATTTTGGGGATTACACTTTAGTACTCCTGGTCTTGATATAGTTTCTTTGTGGTCAAGTGACCTTTATTTCTGTAAGTGGAGTAAGACTGTGGTTCCACAAGGGATTCTGAAGGAACATCTGTTTGGGCAGAAAGAAGGAAAAAAGAACTTCCTGCTGCAGTTTCTGTTCCCTCCAAACCATCATTCTCTGTCACTGAATCTGTTTTTTTCTCCAAGAGAAGAACACAAAAATTAAGTGTAACTGGTCGTGAGGTCAGTGCTGCTGTGATTTGGCCAGCCCCTTGAACATCTTTGGGATATAAACTGTATTTATATCCTACTTTATGATACACATATTGAATCAATTTGTTTGTTAAATATTCGATTTCATCTTCTTGCCCGTGTAAATTGTGTATGTTTGCAGCTCGCTTCTGTCGCAACTGTGTTGCATTTCAATTCCCTGCATCAGAAAACACAGTAAACAGTTTTAATGTGCACTTATTGGGACAAAGTGCCAATTACTGTGTCAGTTTGTGGGTTTGAGCTGTTGCACATCACTGCTAGGTGTTATGTACTGTATGTCAATAGTGCTGAATGAGTCGTATCTCCACTCTCTGGACTTTACAATGTAGTCCAAGGCAAAATAAATAAATAAACTGACTTAATGAATGAGTCATAAGAATTATTTTTAAATTGTATTCACGGAATTCCCTATTTTGGTGGAGAGAGGGCCACTTATTGGATTATGTTGAGTAATAACACAGAAGCAGCTTTATTTCAATGCCCAAAATCTGATCAATTAAGTGGCACTGCAAAGTAAAATGTCACATATGAGGAAATCCACCAATTTTGTGTCGTCGTTGTCACATAAAGGAAATAATGTCCTCACTTGTATCACCAGAAATCCAGTGTTTGACGAACAGATCCGTCTAACCTGCCTTGTTCCCCTCGTCTCTGTAACCTTCTGTCTTGCTTTGAGCCTCACCTCGACTCTCGTTGCCCAGGTAACAGCCTCTCAAAGACTGCATTGTTTCTACTGGCTGAGTGGCTTTCTTACTTTAACCTCAGCGTGTGTTTCCGTCTCTCTATATTTACCTCCATGTGATAATAATATGTGGTTGTATTGTGAAGGTCGAGGCCTAAAACTAGAAATAAAAACCGTTGAATAAAGCAAACATTTGCACACAAGTGATGTAGAATCACAGTCTTGTTGTGTAAAGTGTATGACAAATGCTAAAATGCCAGGTAATTTTTGTGTTTTTATGACCTACACCGCATTGCACTGTGATGTGATGCGTCTGACTGTTAGAAGATATGAGTAAGTGAACGTGTCCTGAATATGACAAAAGCATTTTGAGTGAAAGAAGTTAAGGGGAAAAAAACTGGCATAGTAGGGCCAACTGAAACAATATCCCTTAGCACAACAGAACAAGCTTCCCCAGTGAAGAACAATGTCAAGTTACATAATTCACAGACCCACAGAGTAAATGCGAATGGCTGACATAAGCAGCGACTGAGGATTTTATATAGAATGAGAGTTACGGTACATGGAAAAGAGCGAAACCACAGGTATTTTATGTCCCACAAAAATGTAATCAAATAGTCATAAAGGTTTGATATGCAGCAACCTAATTGTTATAATATGAAGAAGTCATTGCGATGCTTTAAGAAGACACAAATACACAGTCTTATGTGTCCTGTGCTGCTTTTTTATTTTCTATTTCAGGGTTCAGTGAGATCCCCCCCCCCCATACAATATTTAATGTAGTGCATCAGCTTCGCCTACACATGGTTTCAGACTTGCACGCAAACAGGGCCCCACCTCCACCACGCACCGCCGAGCACATGACCCCAGACTTGCACGCAAAAGTAAAATAAAATAAATAAGTAAATACACGAGCGCCCTGCCTCCATTGCCAAGCACATGCACCACCTACACTGTACACACTAATGCAATTACAAAACACAGAAGCATCACACGACTAACCGCGAGTGGAGTCAGTGTTCTCTGCCTCCTCGTGTTTATAAACAGCTTCCCCCACATTCATTTTCTGCTCCAAATAAGAAGAGAATACGCTCAAATGTCAGTGCGTTTATTCACAACAAAGACGACCGTCACTGTAACAAACGTCAAGGTGGTGGAACTTTAAAAACTCAAGTTAACGTAACATTTTTATTCAAAATGGACGATGAGGTCGGTTTAACCTTCTGATAACTTGCTGTGTAAACTTGGCAAACACTTCCAGATGACTGTAACTTTCAGATAAACTCAAAACTAATATTTTTTGGTCAAGTTGGCCTGTTTTTAAATACATTCTACATTTGTACTTCACTATTGAATACATGCTTGCCACTTGCCACAAGACTAATTTATTCAAAAAATATATACCATCTATTTAAATAAGAGCAATGTTTACATTTAGTATCATTCTAGTTTTATAGTAACAGTAATGTCTTCAGTTTTTCCTTCTATCCCCCGTTTTTCTCTTCCAAACTTACATGAGGTAAATTAATTATAAACATGATAATCAAGGTAAGAATAGTCTTTAAAGGTAAGTCATTTCATTTTACTAAATAGAAGTGTAATCATGAATTCAAAAAATACAGATATTAAATATTTGAGTTAACATTAATGACTTAAAAACCTTGAAGATGAAGATTTATTTTTCTAGGAAAGGCTTGAGTCAAAACAAAAATGCTTGGCTTGAGTGTAAATGAGCCTTCTAAATAACACAGATTATAGGATTATCCCAAACAAAGGGCATTAGGCACACTCTCTGCAGCTTAAAGGATCATGGTGGCAGCTGTAAAACAACGGGACAACAGGAGTCACCGCTCGTGTCAGCCACATGCACTCTCTCTCCTCCAAAAGTCCGGAGGAGATTTTTTTACAAAGATAAAGATTCCTAGAAAGGCTTTATCTGTGTGAGGCTGGCTGATGACGATGACGACGACGATGAAGAGGAAGATGATGATGATGTGAGCAGACAAACAGTCTAAAAGCTGCGTGCAGCAGGCAGGGCGCTATCCAGCGTGCTGAAAAAGGGAGTGGCTTTCATCCGGACTCTCTCATCATCTGAGGCCACAGCGACAGATTTTACATCTATGTTTTTGTACAGATTTAAAATGTTTTCATTTGGATTATTCATATATATATATATATATATAACACAAATACGGAACAGAATCCCTCGATTTCTTCCTTTTTCACTTATTTATTCATCCATCCCTTCATTTATTTTCTCTGACTTGTGAGCTCTGCAGGCATTCATCATGGAACCGGGCGCCTTTTTTTTGCTGAATAAACGTATTGAAGCGACCAAACAAAAGAGCCACCCGTTCCCTCTCTCTCTCTCTCTCTCTCTCTCTCTCTCTCTCTCTCTCTCTCTGTATCTCTCGCTCTCTCTCTCACTGGCAGCACTATGAATATTAATGTAAACAGTGGCGCTTTGTGTTGAGGCCGAGGGCTGCAGGACTCTCTCTCCGGGAACAATGGCTGTTACAGTTGCCATCTCAAAGCCAGAAACATTAGCATTACATTAAAGAGTCAAATAAATAATTTAGTGAATACAACGTAGATTTTGGCACGTAGAGAATTCTAAATCAAACGTATTTTATTCAAGGGGAACTTGACTTATCAAGGAAAATAACATTTTTTTACACCTGCTTTAGATTATATACAATCTCTATATAGTTCATTTATCTGGTCTATATGCGTTCCCTTAAATGGGTTATTGTAAGAAAGAGTTTTTAATTATTTGTTGTTGATAAGTGCATGAAGGCAACAGGAAGCAATTACTCAACTGCGTTTAATGCGTTTATTTTAAGGGTTTTCGCAGCTCTGAAAAAAAAATAAATAAATAAACGTTAAATGGCCTTTACGGTTTTAAACGAGACACTCAAAAAATGTTATTGTTAAAATTTTTGGATTTTATTGACACAATAAATGTGTTTTTCGTCACTGATCAATCAAAGCAAGCACCTGTTTAGGCTGGTTTACAGTGATGGCCTCAAGTCAGCCGAGACTGTCCTTGTCCTTGAATTGTAAAGGTTATCTGACTCGACGCTTTTATTTGCCCGGCACTGCGGTATTTACAGGAATACATGGAGGACTGCGGACCATGTGGAGCTCCGGTGTGTGTGTGTGTGTGTGTGTGAAGAGGACAATAGGTAGGAACTGTAAGGATGAGCTGCGAGGATAAAAGGGAAACTGAAGGTGACGATTTTTCCTCAGAAATATTGTGTCGTTTTAAAGAATCTTAAAGTTACTCTTGGTCGCGGATGGCTCTCATCCTCCACTTCCTCTGAGTTCAATAATTCATAATGTGTTCCTACTATTTTTAGTCGCAGAAAGTAAGTCATAATTTAAATGAATAAATTCAGAATTAAATTAATAAAATTGTGTATTTTTTTGGGGGGGTGGTGTTATCTCTCTTTTGTCATGCAGATGGTTTTTAAGCACCCGTCTCTGAGGTCGGACTTTAAGCACTGACTCCAGTTTTTATTATTTTTGTCCTGCATTCAGTAATTTAAAAGGAGTCCTCTCGGATAAATCAGCTGCTGTTGGCGCAGGTGGAGCAGGCGGAGGAAGAGGCTCGGGCCGCTCGTGGCTCCACAAACAAGGCCTTGCTTCGGTTCTCAGGTCCAGCAGAGACACGCCCAGTCCGGCAGAGCTAATTTATCACTGCTCCTTCCTCTCCACTTCCACCGCGCACCGACACGCGCATTGCGCGCATGGCCATCTTGTCGCGCTGAAGTCTGGAAAATGGAGATGTCCGCGCGCGCGTGTGAGCGTGTGCGTGCGTGCGTGCGCGCGCGTGGGGCCTTCGAGATTTCCAGCTCATTGTTGCTCAAGAACCCCGAGGAATTCGGACTTTGTCTGATTCAATGCAAACCAATGGATGCGTAATCTCTCCCCTCCCTCCCCCCTCCTCCTCCCCCCCCGGAGTGACTCGACCCTTTTTTCTTCTCCTCGCGCCGCACGCATGTATGTATATAGGCCCTTCAGCCTCAGGCATCATGCTTTTTTTTAAAAACAAATCTTGGAAAGAGAAGAAAAAAAAAAAAAAGAATACCGACTCCAGCATCCTCGTGCCGCACCAGACAAAATAAATCAAATCTTCCTCCTCATCCTCTTCCTCCTCCCCCCTTTTACTGAAGCCCTTGTCGCCTTTCCATCACAATAATCTTCACCTTCTCACTCACATTCTTACTCCTGCATCATTAGGGGAAGTATGGATTCACAGCTGCGACACCGAGAGTCTGCCATGCTATAGAACATAAAGGCTGAGTGCTTTATCTAAAATGGCAGAAGGATATATGACTGCAGGCTGGAGGCTCAGCCGGCGTAGCGCATCACTCAGTTATGAGACTGCTAATGTTGATCATAAATCACTATAACATGTCACTGCATACTGGACCCACTAACCCCCGCAGCCACTGTACGTTTTGGCCGTAAAGCGGTAGCCTATGATATTAATCTCTACTGAAGGTATTTCAGATGTGAATAGAGCCGTGACACGTGTGTTAACAACCAGATCCACCACAAAGAGACAGTAGCACAGTGTGAACAGGCTGCTGCATCATCACAAACATTAAAAGGAATATAGAGTCATACGTACAGTAACCATTCTTGACGTACAATTCAAGAAATCTAGGTCCTCCTTTGCACTGGTGTTGAAGCTTGAACGTCGGAGTCTCTCTGCGTGCTCTTCGGCCTTTCTGGATTATTATTATTATTATTATTATTATTTATTATATGGCCCTTAACGTTCTGCCTTGGAGTCCAAGTAAAAAAATAAAAAAAATAAAAAAAGGAAAAAAATTAAGAGTCTTCTTCAGGGGATCTCAGCCCTGTGAGATTGTAGGTGTCCTCTACAGGGTGAAAAAAGGAGGAGAGAGGGGTTTTTCTGCAGGATGGTGGTGGTGATGAGGATGATGATGAGGGAGAGCGTTCTCTCCGAGTGGCTTGGGTGATGGATGCAGAGTGGAGGAGAGGGGGGGAAAAAAAAGGAAAAGAGAAGCAGTGATCCTCAGCAGGGTGTGTCCAGGGGAGGGTGTTCTGGTTCTGCTGTGTTTGTGTGTAATTCCCTGCTCCTCTCGCAGTCTCCTTCTGTGCCTCTGCTGCAATGTTCTTCTTTTATGCATCCTCCTGGCTGGCAAAGCACGCTGCTGATTGGCTAATTGTGCAGGGAGGGTACTACATGGCAGCCATTGCAATGCTCTCCTCGCCCATTATCCCCTTCAGGAGAGATCACCAAGAGTGTCCCCCCCCCCCCCCCCCCCCCCCCCCCTTCTCACTTTCCCCCCCCCCCCCTCCCCCCTCCCTCCTTCTTGCTGCCCTTCCTTTCTTCCTGCCTCCCCCCCCCCACCCCCTCACACACACACACACACATGCAGAGCAGAGTGAATAGGGCTCCACCTGCACTTTGAGAACAGATGGGTGCAGCAGAAGACAGTGGACATGTCTCCCTCAGCACAGCCCCTTCCTTTCTACGTAGTTCTCATTTTCGGCCGATTTGAAACCACGGCAAACAACTTCACTCCTCGGGCCTTTGTCTTTGAAAATAAAAGGTTTTTTTTTTCAGTGAGGAAACGCAGACTTTCTGCGTCCACATTCTCAGCTGACAATCACAGAATGACATTAGTGGAGAAAAGACGCAAATATTCAATAATTGGGTGTGAAAACAAAGCATCAGTTCCTTAAAGAGACGACTGGCTGGGTGATTTCTGGACCTCACGTGACAGGCCAGGCAGATGGCTAGCTATAGGGTCAGGTGCAAACATGAGAATAACAAATTAGATGTCCCCCCCCCAACTCATATATATATATATATAAGTATTGTATATTCATTCAATGGAAAGTTTAGATAGATGCTTTTGTAGCTAGTATCAGACTGTATTGAATGGTTTCTTTTCCCATGTTGGGGACAAGAAATTTCCCAGAAATATGGCCTGCAGTGATTTTTGTCTCAGTTTACGACATCCCATACGTATCCTGTTCCTGAGGAGTTCTGCCCGCCTCCTGCTGCACCCTCCTCCGTCCCTGGCTGTGTGGCGAGTGCTCACTGAGACATGCTGTTTGGGCTCATCTATAATGCATTCCCTGCCCTGGGACATCATGTGTGACAAATGACCTATTTCTGTGCAGACCCCCATAGGGCCTTGACCTGGGGGGGGGTTGGGGTTGAGGAGTGGGGGGGGGGGGGGGGGGGGGGGGGGGGGGAGTATACGTAAATCAGTGTATGTTTATTTGTGGATGTCTGGAAGGAAGTGAGATGTTGAGGAAGAGTTCTGCTGTGTGTCCAATTAAAACCTCTTTTTTTAAAGATATTTGTTGATGGGTGCACGAGTGGTGCTGACGTGAGCCATCCATAATCAGTTCTCCTGAGGAGACGGTACAATTCACATTTGAATTAATACCAGACCTGGTGTTTGTACCTTGATTTCAGTTCTGGTGTATGGACTTTTCAGTACTTTAATGTCTTTGTAGTGACAAGAATGTAGTGTCTGTTGTGAAAAGTAAGTTCAAACCTCTTAAATTTGGACGCGACCACCCGGAAAAGCAATATGGCAAAAATTATATAAAGGGTCAGTTCGGGTTATTTGACGTCAGGAGTGTATAATGAGGTACTCCTGAGTAGTTAACTTGTTGAAGAGAGTGTCCCAATGTGCTGTCTGTTGAGAGGGGAGGGATCGGAAAGAAGGCCCGACACAAAATACACTACATTTCGACTGTTTTCATAGGTTTACCATCCCGTCAGACAGCCTTTTTCTAACACGCAGATATATTTTTTCAACACATGGATAAGTGCAACATCATAGAAGGTGTGTTACAAAGTGGCAGATCAGCTGTTTGTCTGGCAGCACGGTAAACCAGTGAAAGTAATCTAAATATAGAAAACTGTAAGGTATAGATTGAACTTCTCTGTTGGAACCATTCACATTAATACAGTGTTTAAATTGTGTTCCTGTTTCTCTGTCCCTCTGTATGGAACACACACAGACTCTGCCTAAATATTTCATACACCCCAGCAAGTACTGACTTTAACGGGCGGTACCGTTAAAGGTACAGAGAACGGAGCTCAATCATACTTAACTAGGGCTTTCACTTTTAACCAAAAAATCAAGTTTGAATGAATATTGACTTTTGAAGATATTCCCAAAAGTCTCTCCACCCGTCCACATATGGGTGCACACAAGTGCAGCAGTCCCTTTAAGGACTCTCATTGACTTTCATTCATGTGAACATTTAAACAAAGCCTTAACCTAAGCAAAATTTAATCACTTCCTCAGATATTATGTCAGTGTTTAAGTCACTTGAGGTTGAAAACACATGTTTTGTCTCCATCTGTGATGCCTCTGGTGGAGCTACCAGCTAAGCTAACAGATGAGTCACTCACTCACTCACTCATTTTCTACTGCTTTATCCAGTGAGGGTCGCGGGGGGCGCTGGTGCCTAACTCCAGCTGACATAGGGCGAGAGGCAGGGTACACCCTGGACAGGTCGCCAGTCCATCACAGGGCCCCATAGAGACAGACAACCATTCACTCTCACATTTACACCTACGGGCAATTTAGAGTGTCCCCAAATCTGGAATGTTTTTGGAGAAAGCCAGAGTACCCGGTGAGAACCCACGCACACATGGGGAGAACATGCAAACTCCTTGCAGAAGGCCCCTTGTTCCGACCAGGTTGTGAACCCGGGACCTCTTGCTGCAAAGGCAAGAGTGCTAACCGTCTGCCCAAGATTGCGCTCATTATTATTATTATTATTATTATTATTATTATTATTATTATTATTATTATTATTATTATTATTATTATTATTATTATTATTATTATTATTATTTACTTTGCGGAAGGACCCAAAATACTTCCACTTGCCACTATTGTTTTTGTGTTGTTATCGTGATTGTCCGCTCTGGAGGACGGGTCAGCTAGTGTTCTCCATTTTCACGACGGCGAAACAAAAAACATCACTGTCTTATTTTACCTGATGCACCAAGAGAGCATTCAACATGGATCCAAGGCCAAGTTGTGCTCACAGCGCCCTCTGCTGGACCATACGATACTGACCTCAGAGATTCTAATGTGCTTCTAGGCTGTATAGTTTGAACTCAAACGGTTCTTTTAGGTTCAAGATTGACATGTCCCTCTCAAATTTGAAAGATATCTTAATTTTGAATAGAAAGTGGCAGCCTCTGCTTGAATCTCCCTATCTGACCTTGACGAGTCCTCAAGATGTCTTCAGCTGTAAGGACGTATGCATCTGCATTATTGACAGTGGTCACTCGTCGTTTGATGGATATCTGTCTACAATCAAGGGAAAATGTAGTTCAGGACACAGAAGTTTCTGTCTGTCACTGTCCTGCAGTCCTCTGTCAGTCACATTCTGAACACTGGCTCCTGTCTGATATTTTACATAATTGCCTTACATAAGTAGCGAGCTCGACTCGGAGCTCGGATGATATTAGCGGGGATGAATATTGCATGAGGAAAGCACTCGTTAAGCAGTAATAAGAGGATAGAGATGGAGCCCCACTGTCAGTCTTAACCCCGCCCCCACCGTTCTGCCAGGCACTGACTCAATTCAGCTTGGACATGTTGGAGCTTTTGAGTCAGTTTTGAGGGATGAAAAAGAGTGTGTGTGCATGTGTGTGTGTTTCTGGTGGTGTGCATGAACGTCTGAGAGAAGACGGCGAGATTCGGTCATTAGGTGCTTGTGTTTTTTCCGGCTTTGTTTGCCGAATAAAAGCGGCTCTTCTGACACAAAGGCACCCAGGTCTGTCAACTGACTGCAGCTCCACTTACAGTTCACACTTAATGTGAATAAATGGCCTTAATTGTGGCCCCTCATTAGAGCCCTGGTTTGTAGCACGGCAGCTGAATCCTCCTGTGGGTAAGAGGGCATTTGAAGCCCCCAATTGCACATTACTGAATCAAAGGATCAAGCATAGGTTTTGCTTAAAAGCCTTTTTGTTATTCTACTGCTTATTTTCCTATTCTTAAAGGTTCCTCTTCTACTTCTGATTAGGGGGCTTGTTGCAGTGGTGCTTTTCTCTTGGCATATTGTGGAATGTTCCTTGGTGCCAGAAGGAGGAAACATACAGTTTATCCAAATCCCACTGGTCAAAAAAGTCACTTTAAACCTGGGTTAAAACCAGGTTTAAAGTGGGTTTTGGCCACTGAGAATATGTGAAATCTGCCCTCACTCCTGTGTGAAAAGATGCACTGAAAAGATGCACTAAAGTGTCATTAATAGCAATGCAAGTTCATGTGAGCAAGCTAATATTGTCTTTTAATTTTTCTTTTTCCTTTCCAGTCCAGTGCTATGACACGCAGTCATCTTCCAACCATTATGAATATTTGTAGCACCCAATACTTTTTAACGTTATCATTTGAGTCAATTAAAAGATCATGTGACAGAACAAAAAATATTCAGCATGATACAAAATATTAAGCCATTCTTGTTTTCTTCTTCTTTCAGCTTATTTTCTTTCTGGCACGTAGGTTACATCACAGATCACGCAGGCTTTTTACCGGGTTCACCCAGGTTCGTGAATCCCGGATGAATCTTCTAATTACAGCATGAAAGAGCTCATACTAAACACTGTTTGCTACACATCTGTGCAATTATCCAAGAAAATATTTCAGATGCTTTTTTTTTTTTTTAAATAGATTTTTCGATTTTATCTGCTCAGTTTTTTCTTAAAGAGGAGTCTCTCTGTCATGGCTGTGTATGTGCCAGCAGTGTGAGGATTAATCATTATTTAATTATTCAGCTCATACTTAGCGAGCAAAGATACAAAACCTTGGGAATTGGACATAAAGACCTTCAGGTCTGAATTCCTCAGTCTCATCTCTGTTATTCTCATAGTCTTACGTCACAGCGAAAGCCTGTTGCCGATGCCCTGCGGTAAAGTAGTGGCCTCTGAGAGGAAGAGAAGGAGGAGGGGAGAGAGGGAGAGAGTGACACTATGACAGTGTATCTGGGGGATGGGTAGGATGATTCAGCCTCGGGTCTGGTTAATTCAGTGGTCCCTCCACTGGGCCTGGCTCTCGGCAATTCAGGGTTTTTGTGGTGGCAGCAGTGAAGCAGTTAGTGCATTTAGGAATGGATCCAAAATTAAATTAGCCTCTTTTTAAAAAGGACATTTGTTGATCATGGCAAATGGCCTAATTCAACCCCTTTTTTGTGCGATTTTGGCAATTTTCTCGTGGTCTCCCTCATGGGTTCACTCTTGTTCTTTCGTTCTCTTCTCTTTCTCTCTGTATCTTTCTCTCCCTCTGCCTCTCTGGATGTGTTGTCTCCTGGCTATTATTAGAGTAGACAGGCTGGTGGGAGGAAGTCTCTGAAGTAGACGGTCTTGTCATCTTTTTATTTATGGATTATTTTCTGCTCGTCTGTGTGTGCATTTAATTTTTCTGTATATTGTTCACAGAACAGGATATATTTAACCTTTAGGTCAGTGTCCACACGCTCTGCATTCTTATTATGTGATTAAAAGTACCCTTAAAAATAACATTATTACATAAAATTATCTGTGTTAAGTGTGTGCGACTATTCGTGTGGCTCAGAGGAGGCATGACGCCGGATGAAACTCCTTTGGAGAGACCATGTTTTACTTAAAACCCTTTTTAAATATAAAGCTGTGTTTATTAATCTTTAATTTTGTCCTGTCTGAGGTTGGTATCTAGGGACCGTCCTTAAATACACAAAGCTCTTAGACATTCTCTTTGTTTTTCCTCTCGTTCCCTCTCCTCCTGCCGCTTTCTTTCAATGTGACATGAAGAGAAAAAAAAATTATACATAAGTGAAGTGACAGACACAAAACGAATAGATGAGGCGCATGCACCGCGCGCTTGTTCCTGTTACGATGAGCTACTTCTGCTGCATGAAATGTTTACAAGCCTGACTTTTAATGAAGAATAAACATGTCTCCTGCCCAAACCTGAAGTGTTCTCACTGATGTGGAATTTATGGATTTACTCGACAGATGAAAACCAGATTATAAGATAGATAGCACTGGCTGTCCAAATGGAATATGATCATATTTCCTAGGAAAAAAAACTAGGTTTAGCTATTGCACTCAGATTTCTCCCTCTCCACTTTCAATCTCTTGCTCCTGCTGCCTGTCATCCAGCTCTCTCCCCCTCATGGCCCTCCCCTGTTTCAGTAATAGGAGACTTGAAATCAATAGCACATTAGTCTGGCCGGAAACTCTTGTGGAATTAAATATGAATGACTGAGATTGCAGCTCTACCTGCTGCTGAGAGAGATGCATGATGGCTCTGGGGAAATTGGGATTTTTCTTCTCTTTTTCTTTCGTTCCTTCCTCCAGTAAGCAGTCGGGCCGCTTTGTGTTGTTCCTAAAGCTTACTGGATCACTGGTCTACCATGTTTTGTCAGAGATCAGCTGTGCAGCACTCTGGCCTTTTGATGGGCATTGTTGTCATTTTCGTCTTCGGCAGCGAACAGTGACCACTCCACGATAGCACAGTATGATAAAGCAAATACAATCATGGAACGTCACAAAGCCGCGACAGTTCAGGAGACAAGAAGAATCAAGTTGCCACACCCATCCTCCAAACACAGCAGCAGCAGCAGCAGCAGCAGCAGCATTAGAATATGAAAGAGCCCTCTGGTTATTAGCAGATTGCATCTTACTTTTTTTCCCACAAAGACATTATGTGCCTTCTCTTGCATTAAGCTGGAACTTTTTACATGCAAATTCTCATTACTTGGTAGACTTCCATTTTCATTAACTGGTCCACTGTTTACAATGGAATCATTTCTCTTAACAAACACTGTTTGGCTTTAAAGCATAATCTGCAAGGAAGGTTTGGGAAGTGCTGAAGTTGGTGGGGGGGGGGGGGGGGGGGAAACAGGAGACAAAAAGGCCACAGCGTTGGGGGGGGGGGGGGGGGGGGGGGGGGGGGGGGAGTAACAGGAGACAAAAAGGCCACAGCGTTTGCTGTTTGCGTCTGGGATTTGGTCAAGGCTTGGGTACCAGTAAGCTAATATGCGTCGATGATATGGAGGTAGATGTATTTGTGAGCTATATTTCATCCCATCAGAGATGAAACGGTTTGTGACAGATGGAGTGATATTGTTCCTGTGTACGGCCCATGAGTGCAGCCCCTCCTGTTTTCCCTCCCTGACAGATGTAGGGGGAGGACCACAATGTGCACTCTTCTTTCTTTCAATTGATTTGGGTGCTTGAACCCTTAGGGACTAGAGGGTGGTGTTGGAGGTGGGAGGGGGGGGGGGGGGGTAATATTGGTGGGGGGGGGGGGGGGGGGGTGGTAATATTGGTGGTGGTGATGGTGGGGGTTTAGTCATTTCCTGCAGCACAGAACCTGTAAAAAGTCTCAAGCAAGTGCTGTAAAGAACTCATAAACATATCACATGCATATATCTGCATATATTCAAAGATGGAGATCACTGGGAGCAGTGTGTTCGTGGTGGAGGGAGACGGGAACATTTCCATAAATCTTGGTTAGTGAACAACCGCAGCAGCAGGCGTCCATGCATGTAATGCAGGCAGAGGAGAGAGCGTGGCTGTTTTTTATACGATACGCTAAAATAGCTTCAAGGACAGAGGAAAGGTGAATACCAAGAGCTGTAGCTCCGTCTGTTTTGGCACAATCTCCAATCCTGATTTTGAGTGATTCAGCAAATGTCATCGCTTTTGCCCTTCGCCCGCCAAACGCCTCAACACTGTAGCAGATGTGTCCTGTTGCTACACCTCACTCTCTGTTACCAGAGGGCAAAGGTCAACACTGGGGGTGGAGGTTAAAGGGGAGAGATCTGCTGAAGATGCTACATGTTGATGCTTTGAGAGAAACAAAACGAATGAGCATCTGCCTGTCTCTTGTATAGGACGCCACCACAGGACGAAGAAGGGAATTAGCATTATTGATTACAGTATTCAGTCTGGTGTAATTCCTCCAACCTGCTTTCAGAGCAGCTTAACTAGCGTGATCTGGATTCCCGGAGGCTGAATCAGGATCGACACGTGCTGTCAATTAAAGTTACTGAAATTTTACTGAAAGTATAAAATAAATGTCTGATATATATATTCAAAACCATTCTCAAATTAGTTCACACAATGCAGATTATCATTCTCACACTGCACACAGGAAGTGGTTCATTTTATGTCAACAGCAACGTTGAGCTAGTAAAAGCAAAACGAAAATACAAAGAAGCATCCACAAAAAGTTTCAGAAGTGAATCCTACTGCTCAAAAATCTAGGTCGTTTCACCAAATTAACACGTACTGGCTCCGCCCACCTCTGCAGTGCTGCTGTATACAAACAATCGCTCCCTCAGTCAGGTCTGACAGAGGTGGTTTTCACATGAAGGGTGCAGCAAATGTTACATTGTTTTTGTTTACAGAGACAAAACTGAGGCAGAACAATAACATCAACAACAATTTTAAAAAAAACCATCAAATGTTACACACTGTAGCTTTAACATATATATGTTTTGCAGAAACACATGCATGACCTCTTCAAAATAATACGGGGTGGTACAGATATGGCAGTACAAGTGTCAGAAACTATTGGGAGCCAAAAACATTCATGGCTAACTGTAGAAACCTATTTTATTTCCGATATATTTTTATATTTTATTGTACTCTCTTTTTTTCTATCTATGTTGCACTGAAATCGAATTTCGTTCTGTTGTACACTGTATAGTGGACAATGCAGACGTTTAGTCAAAGTCTAGGTTATGTAAAACACAGTTGTCATCTTTAAAAAAAAAAAAAGTTTACCTTCAAAGTTCAGGAAACACTTATCTACACAAACCTACGTAGTTATTTGAACTGAAGTTTTACAGTATATCCCATCAACTTAAGAAAGTATTATCTCTCATTTTTCACCTCAAGTGTGTAAGAATCAGTGACACCGAATGGTTGGACTGGAGATTAGAACAAATAGAGAATTTGCATCAGTGAACTACGGTGGCCTTTGCGTACCACAAAGGAATTTGTTCTTTGTTTGTGTAGTAAGCTTCTGCTTCACCTCCGACTGGTTTGTCCATGTGGGCTTCTGTAAAAACATTGTCACAAGATGGCGGCCTCCTTAAAACAAGGTCCTTCCCTAAAGTACATATTAAAGGCTTATTATTCTAAGGCTATGCAAAAAGTAGAAAATTTTAGAAAATTCTTTTTGGTGGTGTATTTAATTTTTTGCCAATAAACCCTTTTAAACGTCACACGCTGAACATTTATCATTGTTTATTCACTTTTCTTCAGTAATTTGTCTTCTGGTGGACAGACTGGGAGGTTTGTCCCTCCCTTTAAGGACTTAATGTTGTTAAAGTTTGCACTGCTGATGGAGTACTGTCCTGAGAGCAGACCCCAGCAAAGAAAAGTGGTTAATGATTATAATGGGACTCCCTGGTGGGGTGGGGTAGAGAGGGGATGTGTCCTGGCCACGGGCGCGTGGCTGCGAAGCAGGTGGATGACGGGCAGCTGAGTAGTGAGCTCCGGGGGGGCGGGGGCATCCATTTTGGAGGACTCTTGGGGTTGAGAGAAACCCTGAAAAAAAAAGGCAACCCCATCTGGAAGTGAGGTGGGGTTCTGGTGTGAAAGAGATCTAGTGGGTGGTGTCTGACACTCTCTCTTTTGTTCTTTGGTAACACAGCAGTGGTGGTTGCTGTGTATGTGTGTGTGTATATGGGGGGGGGGTTCTGGGTTCTGGCTGCTGTGGGGGCTGGGCTCTCAAACAATAGTGCCGATCTAGGAATTGAAAGCCTTCAATGAACAGAAAAGGCGAGGAAGGAGGCAGGGAAGGTGTGGACAGAGGGATAAAGCCGGCACGGGTTCAGTCCACTTATGGTACGTAATGCAAGGACACTGCAATGTCACAGAAACACACACACACACAGTATGAAATCATATTGAAATATGACTCACACACGAATATCAGGAGGAGAACAATATTATATTTTGACCCTAAACAAATCAATTACGGAAAAGCTCTGCTGTGCTATGAATTTGAATTTGCAAAACCGTGGAGCAGCAGGGAAAGAAAGAAGGAACAATGAGTTTTGTCATCGTGATGGTCGTGTATCCTATTTATTTTCATTAGCAGTGTCTGCAGGGCCGGAGCGTTGCCTGCTGCGAGCTCTGACTGCTGCTCCGCGCATTAACGTACACATCCCGGAGACGTCTGTCCTTGCTCAGCCACAGCCACAGCCTCTGTCATGCAAGGTTAATTTTTCCTCCATCTTCCCCTTCTCTCCATTTGTCACGTCCCTCCTTTACAATTCCTGCCATTCATCAGCCATCTCACAGCGGACAGGCCCGGTACCTGCAGCAGCTCTCCAGGGTGCTGAATAGGACGACTGTGGGCTCAGGGGAGAGGAGGGAGGGAGGGCAGGGGAGAGGAGGGAGGGCTGCAGCAGCGAGAATGGCTGTATTAACTCTTCTTAGTAGGCATGAGGTTACAGAGTGATTGCATACAGGGGAGGAGGGAGATGTGGACCTGCTATTACAATAAACTGAAAGCCTCCATTAGTGAAAGAGAGACTCAGACACTGTCATTTCTCATCTACTCAGCCAGGATGCTGTCACATCTACTGTCACTGACATACATGCTTAATCCGTCATGGTTGTTTGTTTTAGGAAATTTGAATTATTCACGTATTAATGGACTCCCTGGTTGAGGCGGTCACTAGCAGTGGGACGGCAGCCCGTGGCTACTCCTCGTCTCCTTGAAGAGGTCAAATTTGAAGACTTTTGAATCCCAAACACTCGTTGATGAGCCAAGGCTTTCTTTCATTCCCAGTCATGGTGAACAGCCCCACCTGCTGGTCCAGCCTCGATACAACAGCCCAGGTTGTCCACAGTGCGGCCAGAGGCATGATACAGTACCTGCAGTGACCTCTGGGTGTTGCTATTGTGCATATTCTTTTCTTAAAGTTGGCATCAGACACAGACAACAGGTGATAACATATAAATACAAAATATGGAAATAAATAACATAAATTAAATTAATAATTGTTTTTGCAATGTTACTGCAACAATGATTAAATAATAATAATAATAACTATATTTTTATAAGACCTTTTAAAACAGATTTACAAAGTGCTTAAAAATTACTACATTATTATGAAGACAAACAAATGCAAGGTAAGGTTAACACAAAGATAAATGAATGATTAAATAGCAAGAACAACAAAGAAATAATGAGAAGGTTTACATTAAGAACAAGAAATGCACGAATGCCGACTTATAAACATGGGCTTTAAGAAGTGATTTAAAATAAGTCATTGATTCTGCGAGCCTGACACAGGCACAGCTTCCTCCAGAATTGAGCCTTGACTTTGGAACAGCCATGAAGCCCCTGTCTGAGGATCTAAGTGGCTCATATGAGGTCAGCATTTCTGATATGTAGCCAGGGGCCAGACACAAGCTTTAAAAGTGATCGGTTAAATATTTAAATCGAATTTAAAATGGTGAGTAAGAAATAAGAAGCCTCGCTTTGATACTAGAGAGGAGTATCAGTCAAAAATCAGTCTCCTATCTCCAAATGGTGATAGTAAAATATTATAAAATAACACCAGGAATTATAAAAATATGGAGAAACATGAAAATATAGAGTAATACATACACTGCTGTGCAAAAGTCTCAGGGCAAATTCTGTGATCTTTGGCATTTTGATTGGAATGATGTGACTGAATCTGAACCTGAAAGTATCAACAAAGACCTTTTTCACAGCAGATATTTGTCGACATAAAATAGAAGGACAAACACAGAGTTTACCAATAAAATTAAATAGGCTTCCACTGCAGTTTTAACAGAGTAGCTGTTTCTTTGTCAAAAAGAGAAAGATTTGTGCACATAGTGTTTCTCACTATTTGGCCATTTACAAAAGATGGTTATTTCTACATGTGTTTTATAATTCCTCATTTAAAGGCTGGAACAAATACTGCAAATGTGTTTATAATACATTATTTATTTTAAATAAAATCTTCCCTTCTGTGGGCCCAGACCCACCTTCTGTGAGTGACTGATTCAGAGAGTGATTTCTTGTGGCCGCTTCCTTAATTTCATACAGAAGTGAAATCCTAACCTGACGTGGATGTGAGACTTTTTCAACTCGCTCTAAACCGGTCAGGCGAGATTTCTGCGTGAACTACCCACCTCGCACAAGACAGTCAAAACAGCGGTGACACAAAAGAGGGAGACCGGAAGTGAGGTGGAGATTCCTGTCACGAAATAAAATTGAAAAGTCGTGCAGATTTACTTACAAAGGCACCTTTCCTTACACAGAGGCATCATTCAACGTGCTGCACAGAGACATTTCAAAACAAGTGCAGAGGACACAGATTTAAAATGAATCTAGAATACAGTTGCATCACAGAAATTAAAACATCAAGACAAATAAGGGAGTTAATAGAGGCCAAATTCTTTTTAAAAAAGTAAATGATATTTTTTTTTACATATAATAAAACTGTTCAATTAAAAGAAAAAGGTTAAAAATAATTATTATTTAAACCAATGAAGCACAAAATATTCGTATTAGTAGTTAACACATTAATCATTTATTAGACCCACGATGGGGAATTTTGCAGTGTTTCATTAGCAAAAAACAAAAAAACAAAAAAACAAGGCAATGAGAAGGTAACATGCATTACAAAAGGCAGGATGTATTAAAAAACACATAGGAAAATGTTAAAGGTTGGAAATAATTAAAAAATAGAATTATTCATGCAATTTAAACAGTATTTAAACCAAACTCAGATATATTATGTGATATATGAATTGCATGTAGTAGTACCTTTGTTAATCATTTTGATGATTATAAAGTTACGCTGTAGATTGGACTGTAAGAATCTGGTGTCGTTACCTGTGTGTCACTGGAGAAAATGAGGAAATTCAATTTTATTTTGAAAGTACACCGGACGCAGTCCTTGCCTTACGCGGCTGTCTTGACACGTTTCCTCCACGCTTTCGTCCCTCGAGTGTATGTTCCGCTCCCGGCCGCTAGGAGGAACAAGGAGGGATCCGTGCCCGGTCCCGGCGTGGAGAAGGAAGCTGCGGCGTGAGCGTCCGCGTCTCCCGCACACAGAGGAAGACAGAGGACGGGACAGAGCCGCGGAATCAGGACGGAGACGGTGTCTTCTCTTTGACCCAGAGGAGTTTCTCTACATGGGGATGAAATATGACATCCACAGCCAGCGAAAGGAGGGCGTTTGCTCATAAAATCAACCGGTGAGTGTGGAGCAGAAGTTGTTGTTGGACGGCTGCAGTTTGTGTTGGTGTGTGAGTGAAGGGAGACCTGCTCCGTGTTTATGTCTCTACGTATGTATAGCAAGTAAGCTAGGCCTCCGTATTGTCTTTAACTCCAATCTGCTCCGTATAAATACGTTTAAAAACCACTGGAGCGAAGTAAAAGTTCATTTAAGCGCTCCACAGTCGCTCTCTTAGGCGTTTTTCACGGTTTAATATCGCGTTTGTGCGCGTGCCGAGTGGCATCGTAAGAGCCATTGTCATGAATGATTGAGCTGTTCAGTGATAACATTGCGGAGTTTAGGGCTAATCTGATGACAGATATTTGTCATCTGAGAGTACGATAATACGATAATAATGTACGATATTATCGCGAATTGCAAAAAAAAAAAAAAAAAAAGCGCTGTGGAGTGGATTATGGTGAGTTTCCTATATCAGGATAATTTTTATTGGGGAGAAAGATCATAAACATTTCATGTGAGTGACTAACATTATGTTTGGCTCGCCAGCATACAGTCCAAGTGATTTATTTTGACGTGTCACAAGGGGGGCGTCATTCCAGGACCTCATGATTTTTTTTTATAATTTTCCATAAGATTAATTTCTTATTGTTCATTTTTTTTATTCTTTGTAATACGTTATTGTAACATTACGGAATGTTTAAACAGAAAGTTTAAACACCAATTCCCATAAACTCCTGTGCAAGGTTTCCTATTTGGTGTAGTCCCAAACTAAGGTTTCCAATCCCATGAAAAGTTTCTGGAAATTTACCGGGAATTTCACGGCCCTTTGCAATCCTAGTTTCAACATAAATAATGTTTTCTATAATGCTAGTGACATGATTTTGTAAAATTACAACATTTGGCTGCAATGTTTTGGTATGGATTACCATACCAAAGTGATATTTTGTTATGCTAATGTAATGTCTGTTATCATAACTTTTTTTGTATTTTTTTAACATTAGTTAATCTGCTTCTGTAATTTCGGAAAATTTGTAATATATTTGCACAAATATGTGCACATTGTTTGGAAATTTAACTTTAACATTTTTTTTCTGAAAGCCATTGATATGAATTCAGTAAAAGCAAAATCACAATTAACAATTATAATATATAAATATAAACGGTTTTCTAATAATATCGAGAATATTTTTTTGAGGATAATTGTGACAGAAAACATTTATATGCAAAAATGGCTGTAAGTGACATGATGATGTTCTTGTCCTTGTGTGAACGCCTTGCGGCATTAATGTAGTAACATGTTTCCACATGTTATAAACTGGTTCTCCCTCTCCACAACAAGGGGACTTGATTTTTAATGCAGAGGTGAATTATGGTGACATTTCAGGTGAAATTATCATATCACGTCACATCTGTTCACCTGAACTGACACTTGAATGTGTAACCAAATCGCTCCCTGTTTTCTCCAATTGATTATTATTAGTGTTTTGGCATTATTTCTGTCCAGATTACATTTATTTAACTCTTTAAGCAACGTTGCCTTAAAGTACTAGGTTTAAAATCATATTCATGGGGCACTGACTTCTGTCCTTGCACTATGTAAGTTTGGTGGGAGGATATGAACAATGCGAGAAGTGTTTCAGTGCAACAAGTTAAGGATTAATGCTGAACTAGGTGTCAGTTAAAATACATGGTCATTAGGGCTGCAACAGTTATTTGATTAATAGATTATTACTCAATTAATTGTCAACTATTTTATCAGTTGAGTGTTTTGCCGAAATTGACTCATGTTTGGTTTATGGACAAAAGAAGATATTTGAAAACATTTTTTAAGGTTTGGCAAACAAAAATCAATGCTTTCAACATTTTCTGGACCAAACGAGTAATCCATTAACCGAGAACATAATCTATAGATTAATCAGTTATGAAAATATTAATTGGTTTCATCCCTAGAGGTCATCAGACATCCTGTTTTCATGGTGGTGAGTTTGATTCAGGAACTGGTGCGTCCAGCAAAAGTTAACGCAGTGCTGTTTTGTCTCTGTTTGTCCAGAAACAACTTGAGCCTCTCAAGTCAGCAGCTTGTGAGAAAACAAACAGATTCTTATCACTGACCAGCAATTTGAAATTTTGCCACCTCAGTGAAAACTACTTAAAACGCTCCACTTGATAATGGTGTGACTTGTAAAGTCAGGACTCGACTCCATGATCCCACGAAGGGTTGGCTTATTTTTATTATTGATTTGTCCGTTATCAGTGGAGATATTAGCTTCATTAACGAGGCTCTGTCTGCATTCCCCAAGTTCTGTGTTTCCTCTCCTTAGTGGGATCTCGAGCATTGTTCAGTGCCGGATGCAGGAAAGGGTGGGAAGGAAGGGGTGCTAAGGCTCTTGCATCTACAGTTGATAGCTTTCCTTTTCCTGTTTTAAGTGGAGGTGTATATAGATCTGCAGAAACAGTTTTCATCATCGTGTCGAGTCTTCACTGCAGTGCCATTCTTGTGTATTGGCAGAATGAAGGCATAAATCTTAGCTGTGTAATCACGAGGACTATAGTCTGGGTAATGTTGAAGCCTCTGCAGCTGCGTGTATGAGAGAAATTGATATTTTGTGGTTGTAGAGGAGCAGCTGTCGCTGTCGTTGAGAGGCGATTGTTTTTCTTTTTCTGCATTGTCTCTCTATAAGCCTGCATTTGCAGTTAGTCCATAAAGACCACGGATGCGGTTCTGGCTCCGTGCCTGCTCCTCGGAGCCAACTCACCGCCTCTCTTTGTGAGATCCATTCAAGTTCCTACTCATAGCAGCTGCTGGCTTATAGCATCGCTACTAGAAGCACCAGAAGCTCATAGTATGAGGGTGTTGCAGAATGTATAGGCAAATGTTGGGGCCCTTCTCTTGAGCACCAGTTCAGGATTATATTGTTTCAGCTTTCTTATCCACATGGACCTGGAGTTTTGAGGGCACCCTTTTTATATACAATAAGTTAGGGATATTGTGAGAGACTCAGTGGATGTCCTACCCTTTTTCAATGTGGCATCAATTTCAACATTCTGTGGGTATAAAAAGCTGGTATTGTCAGTAAGTCATTCCAAGTTCAGCCATGAACACACAACGTCACTTAAAGGACGAGCAGCGCCACCTGGCCATAGCGAGCCAGATGTTGCTCGTGAACTTGATGTGTCTCATTCATTGTTAGTAATATCAAAGGGAACTTTTACTTATTTCATTAAAATTCAGACCAAATAGGAAAAGCAGTAGTGTGTATATATATGATATATATTTTTCATATACTGCAAGACTGTTGAGTGTCAAAAGGCAGGTTGGACCTTTAAGGTTCCAAAACTGAAATTTGTACCAAAAAGAGGAACCGCGTCTGTTGTCTGGACAATTTTGAGGTTTAAAAAAGTCTGACGTTGACCAAACTATTTATTCTTTCATGTACTTGCACTTGCTGATGCCATCTTTGTCGTCTTCCTCTTCTTGTGTTTAGACTTTGTTTTGGTCTATTCACTTTATGATTACATTTATTTTTCTTTCTCTCTAAAGCTTTATTTAAAAAAAAAAAAGTTTGTGCACAGTGCACATGCTGAAAGTCACCTTCTCCTTTTTTGGTGTATTTCTGTAACGTGTTTATGGAAAACTCTTTAAAAATAACAAAGAAAAAACTTGGAACTTGGATTCATACTTAAGTGTATTACACAATCACTGAAATAATATATCAGATTTATGCAGCCGCACATCAAATAAACACTTAATTCATTTCACCTTCTCATACCTCACTTAATTCAAATCTTAAATATTTTTCAGTGCCCATTCAATGTCTGCCTGTTTATTTTTTTTTTAACTGATATCTTTTTTTATTTCTTAACCAAACAACTCTCACCAACTTTGAAGCTTGTCAAGGGACCTGTTTGGACAAACTTGCATCTATTGTAGTATTTTTTTCTTGTGAGATTTAAATTTCCACTTAGAATTAAAGTGCAACAAAATAGCCTTGACTCAAACATTCAGTATAAACAAGATGGCAGGCCCCTTACAGCAAAAACAGAACTTTTCCAATAAGCTTTCTACTGGCTTTAAACAATGCCCCTGCTTCTTCGAATCTTATCTTAACTATGGAAGCCCAAGGCGAGGGTTGGCAGTTTTCAATTGATTTTCAGCAGATTTTCAAAACAAATTCTCCTAAAGTACAAATGCAAATTATTAAATTAATATGACTGACCCGTGCCCTACCTTCGATACATTCAACTTTGAAAGATGATTTTATTTTTTTTACTCATTTCAGTTTGCACAAAAAAAGACATGTTTCCACTGAATGGAACATTTCCGTTTGGTACAGTACGGTTAAGTAGTTGTTTTGGATTTCCATTCGGAATAGTACCAAAAATCATTCCATTCTAAGGTACCAGAGTAAAATGATACGGTACGATTTGACCGTCTCCACCCATGACAGAAAGCTGATTGGTTAACACAAAAACATCACTCACTTGTGTAAAAATCCCATGGAAGTCGAGGCAAATGCCCACAGACGATTCTCTTACAAAGCTCGATGTCTTCTTGAGACGTTCGCTGTCATCACGCTGTGCGGTCATCAGGCGCAGCCTACGCCCCGCCTACCAAGTAAATGTATGTCAGTCAAAACACAAGCCTGACTCAGCACTTTACTATTCCAAAGCACTCCGTACTGTGCCAAATCGTGCCACGATGGAAACACAGCATAAGTAGACAGGACATCGTCGTCATTTCACTGCACGCTTTACTGTATATCTTTGTGCACAGGACGAATAAAAATGCTTGAATTTTCACGTCTTGGACTAATTTGTTTGCCTTGTTCCTTTTTTTATATCTTTGTCTCGCTCAGGACGGTTGCTGCAGAGGTCAGAAAGCAAGTGTCCAGAGAGTATGGATCTCCTCAGCTGTCCAAGAAAAGAGGCGGTGCCCACCACCCTGTGAGTCACCCTGTATTTAACCTGCTGCCGCTTTCAAGCCCGTAGCTTTGAAGCTCCAATTAGCGAGGTCATAAATTTATGGGTGTGAGTCAAGTTTGTTTAGATACAAGTAAATACGGATGAGTGTAGTTTTCATCAACGCTGACAGCAGGCTTGAAGGGAGGTGGCTTTGAAACATGATATACCTGCACATGCTCACATGTGGTTTGACTGCCAGGTTAAGTTTCTGCGTGGATGCTCACCAAGCGCTGTGTTTGGGAAAATGTTCTGTTGTCACAGCACAGCGGTAAGATATGAGTTAGTCATTACAGACGCACTATGAACCCCTGAAAACCCCCAAGAAGCCAGACACAGGTTGTGTAATAGAATCTCACTTTAGTCCAGAAATGCTACCAAAAGGGCAAATGAAATGAGTGAAAAATCCATTTTAGTTTTCTATTGAAGACAGTTCATGTAAATACTGTAGTGGCTTTATTCACAGTATGTGCGGTTGTAATTGTGCAGAATCTTGTTTTGGTTTTAACCCAAACAAAGGGGGGTTAATGTATTCAAACCACTTTTTTGTGCTTTAGCATTTTGCAAATGTGTAGTTTAGAAATGCCCATAATTAAAATAACCCGAGGGTTTTTTTGTTAGCATGCCCATATTTACAGGGAACGTTAGTCAAAAATGTTTTCATTTTTTTACTATTAAGATGTGTGTCACTTAGGAGGTTAGTGTACTGTGAGTGTATATTTGCTTTAAAATAATAATCATATGGGTTTTTGTCACCTTACAATCCTTTACATCTTTGAAATGGCTTGAAATGGCACAAGTTTGTTGTTAACAGCTTCATGTTTTGAAAGGTTTACAGTGTCTGTATCGGATGAATATCGGTATTGTTAGAACTCAAGTTTGCGGTACTGTTATCGGTTTCAAACACAAAAAGTGGTTTCCTGCCATCCCTGTTTTCTCTCTTGTCTAGTACTGATACAGTGTTATGAGATACAGTCATTTAACAACTTTAAAGTACAAAACATTGTGTTTATCACATAGCTATTTCAAAGATATAATTCTTTAACTGTGTAACAAATATTCTTCTCTTATGAAGCAAAAAATAGCCTACAAAATGACTCAACTAAAATGCTTTTACTGATTTTTATTTATGCTTTTTCTTTCAAAATCTGATCAGACTCATCCAATACTAGGGCCCATCCCTAGAATTTTCTCGTCGATCAATCCTGTCTTCTGTCCTGCTGATGAACATCACTTGTGATTATTGTAGTTCTTGGTACGTGATATTGAAATGTCGTTTGACAGTTGCCCCTCACAGAGGTGGTGGAGCCTGTGGACTTTGAGGAGTATGTGAGCAGCCATGCTCCTGCAGTGGAGCCTGGGCCCCTCAGACTGCTCATGGAGTTCCCCCAGGATGACCTTGAGCTCCTCCACCAGGACAAAGAGTGCACTACGCTGGAGCCTCCGCTGCCTGAAGAGGAGGAGTAAGTCCGTCTGCTGATGGCCAACACACTCGCATTCCTCCTTACACTACCTCACACAGAGGATTAATATTGCTGTAATGGAGGACAAACATCTCTACAGTTAGGAACAAAGCCTTCCTATCTGTGACACTGAATAATCATAAATATTAAAAGGATGTTTTGCTCAATAATTAATGTGTTTTTATTTCCTATGCAGCTCCCTCGATCCCAGAGTGAGAGATGCCTTGGCAGTCTACACAGATGACTGGCTTGTCATTCAGAGAAAGTAAGTGGTGTCAGTTGCGCTATCAACTGAATTAACCCAGTTTTTTCATCTAATATTTAGTAAGGCGAATCACATGATTGATGGTTGCATTATCACTCCCCCCCCTCCCCGCGTAGGTACCAGCGCTACAGCACCATTTACACCCCTCACAGCTCTGAGCGACAGAGGGAGAGGCAGCGAGGGCTGGTCAAACAGACCTTTGAACTGGACGAGGTTGCCGCTACTGAGCGTCAGGATGACCAGGTAAGTGAGGGTGGTGTCACAGACCAGGTATAAAAGTGTAGGTAGTCACTCAGTTTGCCATGTGAAGCTAACTAGGAACTAAGAATATATTGAATAGCCACTAGGGGGTGACTGCTGATTGCAAAAATAACTCGGTTTGAATCAAAGTCTATGAATCGTAAGGCATCAAATTGAGAGTTTAAATTCTTATTGGTGATGTCACAACTGGTTGACCTCAGTATCTTTAACTAAAGATGACACGATTTTATACTCAATATTGGTAATAGTAATCTTTAGCCAAAGACACTGGATAGATATCAAGATTAGAATGAAAAATTGAATATAATCCATTTATCCCAAATATGGTGAAACTGCTTTGCAAACACAGGCAATGTGTTTTGAAGCACTAGATGTGTATTGTGTAAGTCTTATTATAAGACTTATTATATTCTTATTATAAGTCCCAGACTCTCCACCAGTCAAACTGAACTGAAGAAGCCTCTTGGATGAGAGGCGAAACGTCTTCAAGAAATTCAGCTAAATCCAGTTGCCTTTTTTTGCTACACTTGCTACACATCTAGTGGAGAGAGTGCAGAATGTAAGAAGCAAAGGACTCTCTTTCTTACTCCTACTGTAAAACAAGGCCTTTACCTAAACTACATGTAAAAGGATTATTCTAAGTAACATATCTGACCATTAAGTATGTATCATGTTGTGAAGTAAAGGGCACTGTGACTTGTGTATTGTATTATGGGTTTTTTGTGCTTAGTAAGTTGGTCATATGAAGAAGTAATGGATCAATGGATATACCCGGTCCATTATCCATTGTGCTTTTGTCCATATGAATCCTATTAAGCTACAAGGTTATTAAGATATTGCTCTCCTTATCTTTCTGTGAAGGGAAATAAATAATGATCTCAACCCTCTGACTCACTCTGTTGTGTTTCAGGATGACGCAAAGCGACGGTCAGTTAGCATCGATGAGACGCCTCGGGGCAGCTGGGCGTCCAGCATCTTTGACCTGAAGAACTCTTCCCCGGATGCCCTCCTGCCATCTGTGCTGGAACGCACAGCTGCCGAGGACATGGACCGCCGCAACATGGAGGCTCGCCTGCAGGGGCGACACGGTGACCTCCTGGGCCTGTACCCCCCCCCTGACGAGGTTTGTTGTAAATAGTCACGATCGCTCCCATGTTAAAGTTCTAGGTAACAGGGTCATGAAAAATATTATTGATGGTTGTTGTTAATGTTTTAGAAGCGAGAAAGGAAAC
Organism: Brachirus orientalis; assembly: GCA_016785285.1. NCBI lineage: Eukaryota > Metazoa > Chordata > Actinopteri > Pleuronectiformes > Soleidae > Brachirus > Brachirus orientalis. The sequence goes on from JAFBJR010018220.1 coordinate 2,887,186, forward strand.
TTTCTTTTTTTAAAGTGCTCTGCTCGCGTACATTTTAAAGTGGCTTTGCAGAGTAATACAATTATTGCTAGTAGTCATGTGACAACATCAACAATTCTCATCAAGATTGTTCTGACCAAAATTGATGAAATTCACAATATTACCACAATAAGTGTAAAAATATGCTTTTATTTATTTATATTTTTTAGTCATAAAATAAACGGGTAAAGCCTTCTTTCCATAATCTACTTTAATTTGATTCATATCCTTACATTTTCAGAAAATTGCTCAAATATGTTAAAAAGAAAACAGATGAACTAATGTTTCAAGAATGTTTCTCTAAGGATGGATATTTTTTAGTGAACATTTTAAAGTGAAAAGTATAAATCTTAAATCCTGAGCAGAACACACCTAGACACCCCTTTCTGGCACTTCAAAATAAATCACTGGCACTGTGTGTTGACAGCATATTTGAGTACCTCGAGGAAAACATGAACAATTTTTTCCATTCACGTTTACCCTGATAATTGTAAAGCGTGATATTATGCGCTTTAAATTTGCATATTCACTCGTTCCGACATGTGACCTCATCAAAGTAATTAGTCATCTTCCTGATTCTTGACAATTAGTTATGTTAAATATTTTAAATAACACATTTTAATCGGCTAAATAATGGATAGTATTTTCATCCAGGCCAGTTGAAATGATTCAGTTTTAAGAAAATACAATATACAATACCATACAGGTTTTCTTGCATTTCTTTAGAGGGACACAATATTATAATGTGCTCAATGGAAAATGAGCTGTAGTTCTACATCACACGGCAAAGGCCTCACCATTTAAGTGAGAGTGGTAAATGCTAAAACACCTGGTATATGTTTGCAGCCACAACCAACATGGCAACATTAATCGCGCCAGCAGAACACTGGTGGTAATATTAGTCGATTCTGTTTCCATTTGCTTCCTCTCTGAGTTACAGTATTGAATTTCCCATGAAGCGAATGTTCTTTAACGTGTGGAAACGCTACTGTAGATCCATCTATGAGGGAACTGTTTGTTCTCTTCCCCTCCTTCTCTCGCTCCATCCTTCTTTATTTCTTTGTACACACCGTCGCTTCCTCTGCTGCTACGTTGCCATGACATCTGTGTAAATGTTACTTGTGTGTGTTGTACATGCTTTTTTATTGTCTCCGTTGCAGGATGAAGCAGTGGAGAGGTGCTCTGTCCCTGAAGTGCCCAAGGAACATTGCGGCCAGAGAATCATGGTCAAGTGTCTCTCTCTGAAGTGAGTGACATTTGGAAAATAATTTACCTTCATACACCGGATCATTAATTGTATAAAATACATACTGTATTGCATTTTCTTTTACAGGTTTGAAATAGAAATTGAGCCAATATTTGGGACACTTGCCCTCTATGATGTCAAGGAAAAGAAAAAGGTATTTTTTTTTTTAAATCACAATAAATCTTATTATTTCTTTTTTTCTATTTGGCACACTGAGTACTCAAAAGGCTTTCACTCGGTAAAAACCACTCGCGTAATGCTTAGCTCATGCTTGGCTAATTGAATTTTCCTCGTCTCACAATGGTCTAAGTGGTTCTTGTGGTTTAAATCACTGAGTCATAACTGAATTTAAAATCCCTTAATGTGCATTTCCATTTTTATCTCTCCTTCCCCTCCCTCTCTCTTACTTCCCGCTTATCTCAATCTTCCCTCCGATAGATCTCTGAGAATTTCTACTTCGACCTGAACTCGGATCAGATGAAAGGGCTGCTCAAACCCCACACACCTCACATAGCCATTTCCACGCTGGCCAGGTCGGCCATTTTCTCCATCACCTACCCTTCCGCTGATATCTTCTTAGTCATTAAGGTACTAAGAAACTGCTGTGTTGCACACAATAATCTGACAGTGTTGATGGCAGCACAGTCAGACATACACTTTTATTTATTGTGCACTAATTAATACAAAGAGAATCTGTTAATTATGATTTCAGCTTGAGAAAGTCCTGCAGCAAGGAGACATCGGAGAGTGCTGTGAGCCCTACATGGTCATGAAAGAGTCGGATTCATCCAAGGTAATGGAGCTAGAGTTTTACAGACCTGGTGTTAAAGCAAGATTGTTTTGTTGGCACATCAACTTCCAGCTGGGTGAATGTCGCAGGTCTGCATTGCCTGCATTAGCACCATGGAACACCATGGTTTTGGGTCGATTCCAAAAAAGTACAACATTATACTATACGGCAGGGGTGTCAAACGTACGGCCCCCAGGCCAGAACCGGCCCACCAGAGTGTCCATTCAGGCCCGCAGGACAAATTTGTGAAATATGATATTTTTTCAGTTCCAGATACCTGTGACTAAATGTTGTGAGCCTTTTGTAAATCCACTGTGATCTGAAAGATTTAATGCACATGTGTAAATGGTAAACTTGTTGATATTTGCACTTATTTTTCTAAAGAAATTTCAGGTTATTCATAATAGCTTCTGTAAAAAGATGCTTTATTAAAAGTAAAATAGAGGGGAGTTCTTGCTGTTTATAGATTATTATACTATTTAAGTGGTCTGGCCCACTTGAGATCAAATTGTGCTTTATGTGGCACCTAAACCAAAATGAGTTTGACACCCCTGCTTTACGGACCGTAAAGCCGTATTTAGGATGTATTACTGAAGTAATCTTGTTCGTCACTGTGTATACAGTGAGCAGTAGGTTATATTAGCCAGGTTGAAAACACAAGCCACACAAACTAAAGCACTTTTGTTCTTTTTTCGGGGTTAGTTTCCATTTTCATGGTTGTTTGTACATAAGAAGTCCTGTGTCAGAGTTCCCCAGTATTACTGTCTTGTCATACACTATATAGACAAAAGTATTTGGATGCCATTGACCATTACACCAACAGGGGCTGTAATAATGTATTCAAATACATATACTGTACAGTACAGTGTCCCCCCTGGGTTTAAGCTTTGGGCAGGGGGACGCAGAAGGACACTGACACAAACACTTAAAAGACTCGTGGTGTTCATGTGTTTCTTTTGACTGGACTGTGACTGGACTTTTGCTGTTGTCAGGGGCAGGGCGTGCAGCACATGGGCTCTTTTCTGTACTTGAACATGAAGCAGGAGAACTACTCTGGCTGCAAATCGCAGAAGCAAGCGTTGCCATCTATAAAAACACAGATGTTTTTGCTTTTCAGGCGGTTGACACGACATATTTTCCCACATATTCTGTGTGTATGTACTGTATGTGTGTGTGCATCTGGGTGGAGCGCCACCGTACACGACACAGAGAGCAGATGAGCACTTTTACTGGACCGACTGAACTGTACTTTGGATTACTGTTGATAACGAGGTCCGAACGGGGCCTTAACCTGCTGTAGTGCTCGGGCCTGACAGCCAGAGTGCACGTGGGAATCGTTTCTCAATTCTGTCTGGGAAAGCTGCAATATTTACCATCACCTTTTCACCCCTCTTTTGGCTATTGCTGATCTTTTCAGCACGTCTTTCATGTTTTGTTTGTTTTGTTTTCATCATATCTCATTTTACTCTTGTCCCACTGCAGCACAAGGAGAAGCTGGATAAGCTGCGTCAGCAGGCAGAGCAGTCCTGCAGTCGGCTCGGCCGCTTTCGAATGCCTTTTGCCTGGACTGCCATTCACCTTATCAACATTGTCAGCAGTGTGGGAGGCATGGATCGGTCTGACCCCGACTCTGACTCTGGTACCACTGACTCCACGCACATCCATCTACACTTAGTTACACTGGAGCCTCACCAATACTGGATTCCTGAGTGACAATATTGATTTTTTTAGAGAGAAAGCAAATTCTGATTATGACTGATATTCTTTATATATGGTGATAATCATAACATTATATACGTATGTATACTGTGGATTAATATGTGGACTATGAATGTAAAGTAGCTTGTAGCTAAGTTAATTAGTTGGGCTGATTTTTTTTTTTTTTTAATAAGAAGTAGAGCTGCAACTAAGAATTACTTTCATAATCCATTACTGTTGATTATTGTCTCGATTAATCGACTATTTTTTTGGTCTATAAAATGTTGAAAAATGTTGATTGGCGATTCCCAAACCTTGAAATAATGATGTTCACAAAACAAAATTATTCTGTTTTAAAGATTTCTTTCTTCTCTAATAAAAACACTCAGACCGATCAATCGATTATCAATAGTTGACAATTAATTTAGTAATCAATTAATCATTGATATATCAAATAATCGTTGCAGCCCTAATAATAGGCATTGCCCAATGATTACAAATATACATTTATATATACATTTTGTCCTCAAAAACTTGATAAATGTCGCTAAGTCACTAAAACTTAATTTTCTTTTATCTTAAAGTTTTCTTTTTAGTTTTTGATGACCCGTTTATAGTATTTAATATTTAGTCTATACATACTCATCTTGTATATAATGGTGCTGCTGTACACATAAAAAAGGTAGAATTTCTTTCTTTCTCATTTTCATTAAACAGTTGCATTTAATGAGATGGAGGAAAATGGGCCAAATAAATTATTATTGGCCATAGAAAAACCAATATTGGTCAACCTCTAGTACTAACCATCAGTGTTTTTTTTTTTTGTTTAACCGTAAAATATTTATGTATTTCCATAATTAGTAAATTACTCCTTTAAATGTTTGTCATAGCGGTGAATATTAAACATCATATTCATTACTGTGACACTTTTTTGAAGCAGTATCTGTGATAGAGGCTTCTACTCTTTGTACTATTATACAATTCCTACATTATTCTGTTTGTTGTCATTTTAGAGCGAAAAAGCCATGGCACGTGGAACGAGAGAAAGAAGAAAGGGTTTGAGCGAATGAGCATCAGTGACGACATGTGTAACTTTGCCACGTTCCGACCGGCAACACTTACTGTCACCAACTTCTTCAAACAGGTTAGGCTGTTCTGTCATTGGTGTAACACGTATGAATCATGTTTTTTTTATTGTTTCAGTTGTCCTGACTTGACTATGTGGTATGTAAAATGGCCAAACTACCTGCCAGGCTATTGTTGAAGCTCGTTTAAGACAAGACATTAACTGGAACCAAAGCCAAATATCAAACCGGTGTCAAACTGGAAGAGAAACAAAGCACTAACTAACAAATATTTCCATAATCGATTAGCCTGTCAATTATTTTCTTGATCAATTGGTTAATCATTTGGTTCATAAACTGTTAAATGGTGTTTTAACAGTTTATGAACACAATTTGGTTTGTGTTTTTGTCCACAAACCAAATTCATTTTTAATGATAAACCCTAAAGAAACCAGAAAATCTACACATTTAAGAAGCTGAAAAATCGCACAACTTGTTTTAATAAAATAAAGCCACTCAATAAAACTTTGCTAATCGACTAATTGGTTTTGAGTCAGTTCACATGAAACGTGACCTTTCTATGTGAAGTGCCTTCAGATAAATGTATGGTATGAATTAGTGCTATACAAATAAATACATTGAAATTGAAATTACAGAGACAGTTACACTAACACAGCTACTTGTAAGCAAAATTCAACCTCTGGGCACAACTGACCCCCAATATTTAATGATTATTTAAGGTTAAACACAAATAATAAGTGATAGAACTAGCGAGGAAGGTTTTAAATTGCATGTAAAGTGATGACAAATATCTCCTCACACTGTCACCCCACAAAGAAATGTGTTCATAACCTCCTTTCCAAATATTAATGATTAAAAAAGTTGCTAAGTGTTGAAAAATGTGGTTTCTTCTCTGCTCTGAAACCCTGGGGGTGTGTCCCAAACACTTCTATTCTGATATTGTATGTTTTCATAGAGACAGTAGTCACAACAACCATTTAATGAAACATTTATGCTAATTTAAATTTAAACTGTTGTCCTGCTTGCGTGCATAAAGGAGGGGGACAGACTGAGTGACGAGGACCTCTACAAGTTCTTGGCAGATATGCGAAGACCATCATCTGTTCTGCGGAGACTCAGACCTGTCACAGGTTAGTCAAATAGTCAAGCTATTAAAACATTTTTGTGGAGGTTTTTAATACTTTATGACGTTTTTTTTGTGTGTGTGTGTGTGTAAAATTTGTTCTTCAGCCCAGTTGAAGATCGACATCTCTCCAGCTCCGGACTTACCTCACTACTGTCTATCACCGGAGCTGCTTCATATAAAACCTTATCCTGATCTGCGTGTTCGTCCGACCAAAGAGGTGCAGGAGTTCCCCGCTCGCTATGTTTACACTCCACACACCACATACAGGTGAGCCTTCTGCTATCAAAGGCACACACAATGAGGTAACATGTCCAGCAGACATACATTCACCCCGTCACTGCAGCATTAAAGAAAAGAGGGAAATCAATATACACTCACTGGCCACTTTATTAGGTACATTACTGCTTGTCAGCTGCTTTTAAATAAGCCAATCATATGACAGCAACTTAATACATTTAGAAATGTGTACGTGATCAAGGCAACCACCTGCTGAAGTTCAGACTAACCATTGGAACGGAATTGAACATCGCTTTTGGTTTTAGTATTATTCAAGAAATTGCTTTTCTTATCAGGTTGAAAAAGAGGAAAATATCCCCGGCCAAAATGCCATGTTGATGTCAGAGAATGACCACACTGGTTCAAAATGAAAGAAAGTCAACAATAACTCAGATAACCACTTGTTACAACCAATGTATGACGACCACATCTGAACATACAAGTTGTGGCTTGAAACAGATGGGCTATAGTAGCAGATAGGTGACCTGTGTACCTAATAATAATAATAATAATAATAATAATAAAAATAAAGTGGTCAGTGAAGGATATGTTACAAATAAGTCATGACACTGTTTGGTGAGACATTTAAATAAGTTTATTTGAATAGCATTCTAAAAAACAAAGCTTACTAACTGCATCAGGGCAAGCAAAAGACAAGCAGCATGTCTTAACTTTTGTGAAGGTTATTAAAGATTGCTTTCATTAAAAAAAAACTGTTTTTTGTTTAAGCTGTGAGAAGATTTTTGAAGGATGTGGTTTCTGGCATTTGAACTGAAGTCTCTTTTGATTGATGGGGGCGTCGTACACACAGTACTTTTTCATTTTAATCCATAGACGTTTATGTAAAATACCATGTAGAGAGACCAGTGTTGCTAACAATGGCTAGCCCGCGATATGTTTACTTTTCCGACCTCTCAACTGGAACGAGCTGAACTCCTATTGCTGAGTTCTGATGTAAATGGAACGCAGCATAGTAACTGTGAAAGTGTGGGCCTCAGACCCCTGTTGGGCTGTTCAGGTATTTTAGGTTGGCCCTGAAAGGTCTTAAAAATACACAAATGGAAAGATTTTCAATTTTCAATTTGTTGATAAAGCTTCAAATTCGAATGACCATAAAATATTATGTTCAAGTAAATTTATTACTATGGACAAATTACAGATTCAAAGTACAGAAGTAAATTTCTGTCTTTTTATGAAATAAATAATATGCATAAAAACACTTGAACCTATGGTTTTCATGTGGGTATAAAATTTGGTGGGCCTGAAAAGATTTTCAGAATATAACAGGCTGCAACATTCTTAAGTTCGGGAATGGCTGATGTAGGTAACTGCTGTGAAAACGAGGACCTAAATCACAATGTGTAGTTTACATAGCATAGATGTAAGGGAGTGCAGTGAAATCTGGGCGGACCCGTCTCATTCTGAGCTGCAAAAGCTGGGAGACCTCAATGTTGAATCGTAAAAACTATGTCATCACTTCACCCTGGAAGAACAAAAATAAAAGTATAAGTTTAATTAAACATCAGAAGTTCAAAATACTTTGAACAAGTGCTTCACCATCTTGTGCAGCTTGGAGAGCTGCTCGTTCTGGGCCTCAATATTCTCTTTGAGGAAGTGGGTCAAATGCTGCAAACGTTTCAAGACTTTGGAGTGGTCCTCCGCTCGCTCCTGAAAACAGGAGGCAAGTCTCAATAACCTATTTCCTACACCCGACTGTGGTGTTTAACGTTTTAAAGATGTCTTGTGACTGCGTAGGTTTCAGCTCCATGTTACCTGCAGCTCTTTGAGGCTGGTTGGTATGGAATTGTTGAGAAACGTCTCCAGCTTCCTCACTTTTGTCTTTAGCTCCACCTCTTCCTGCTCCACGCTGGCCAGCCAGTCTTTAGTCATCATGGTGTGAGCTTGTTGCTTGGCCATCTGGGCCTGTCAAAAGAAGCATCTGCCAAGATTATCCTCTACCCCCCCACACCACGGATCCCAGTGCAGCTGGCAGCTGCCTTCCCCCAAAGTAGCATGCTGCCTTTCACTCTCTTACAGTAACTGTCTTCTCCCGTTCCATCTGTGCTGACCCATTTTACAACTTTGCTAAAGTATACAGTAGATAGGGTGGTTTTCATGATATCCTCCACACTTAGAATCTGAGCAAATACAATTCCTGATCACCAACTTTGTCACACCTTTGTTGTTGACGGGAAATTAATGGAAAAAGACATGTTACATTCCCATAATTACGTGCTCTCACCATTATTTTCTGATTGAGAATGTTTTGTAGTTGAAATATCTAATATTGATTCTTGAAATCCCTAGACTTTTTTTTTTAAATGCATAAATAAATTCTGTCCCCTGTATCTTCTGCATAGATCTCACAAAACTATCTTGGTTATGTGAGACTTGACCGTGATAGTCAGTAGTCTGGCCTTACTAGCTAACAGCGAATCGGCTGATTTGTTTGTTACTTTTGGCATCTGTGGTGTTGAACCGGAAACAACTTCCTCAGGCCTCTTTCTACACGTTTTTGTGTCGTGATTTTTTTAGATCAGGAGGCAGTTTTAGTTTGTTTGTGGAAATCATCACTTTTATCGTCTTCTGATTAATGGATGCCAAGCTGCACTCATAGCATCCTCTGCTGGGCAACTTGTTAATTACGTCTTATTGTTTGATGCACTTCTAGTTTGAACTGAAACTGAAGGTTGACTGTACTGTGGAGTTGCATTGTGTGGTCATATTAAATAAAAGGGGGGTCATTTTTAATGTAAACCTTACTACTGAAGTACATTGGCATTTTTAATTAAACAAAACTGATATGGAAATTTCTCTAAATGAATAGATTTGCAAATCAAACTTTTTTCTTTTGCATATTTTCTATCTACACTGTTAGATATTCTAAATAGAAATAATGTATGCCAAAATATTAAGTACATAAGATTGTTATTAAAAAAAGAAGACATTGTCATTAGATGGAAAAATAATCTTGTTTCCTAGAGCATGTGTGAACTTGATATACAATGTATAATTATGTTGATTATTAAAGAAATAACAAAAATTGCTCCCTCAAATGTTAATTTATCTATACACATTAGGAAAAAAAAATATATATTAAAAATTTTATAACAACTTTGGCTCTTGCAAAGGAAAGAGTGAGGTGCCTCAGCACAGAATAATCATTCACCATTTTCTGTATACAAACAACGTGGTAAAGACAATGTAGCAGCATAAATTAAAAAAAGTAAACTAGCAGACTTTGATAGATTACTCAAGAAATGATTAGAGTTGAGACAAGTTTACACTTTCTGTAACTTTCAAATAATTGTTTCAAATCAAAGTTCTTAATGTGACACCTCTTCAGCTAAACACAGGCATCTAATCTGACAGGGACATCAGATATTTGACTTTCTGCCTGTACGTTCCTCTGCTCCTGCATGTTGTGGCTTTAGATCTGCAGACTGACTGGAAGTCTCAGTGGTTATCTCTCCTGTAGCAGCAGCAGCACACAGGGAATCTGGTGTTTACGTATTTTCCTTTTGGTGTGTTGTTGTTGTTTTCTTACCTGCAGCGACTGTATCATGTCTTTCATCTGCTTCTCCACCTCAGCAGCCTGTTCCATCTCCTTCCCCAGTGCTTGCAGAGTCCCCTCATGGCTCTTCATTGCCTGGGTGATTTTTGTTATCTTTGCCTCAGTTGTTTCGTAAGCATAATTTAGAGATTCAGTGAACTGTATGACGCCAAACATCAGCACGTTGACTTCTTCCTGTGGTGCAACCTTGTCTTCCATCTTGCTGGTCTTTGCAAGCGGACCTGCATGGGCTGCTCTCAAACCCGCAGCCGCACAGAGTAAGCACAGGCCCCAGATCATCTTGATAATGCTTTAAAAACTGACTGAAGTCTCGTAACAAGTCTACCACAGTTATTTCACTGCTTTTCCAGCAGTTACACCTTCTGGAGAGAGCGTTTGTTGGACTAGAGTCTCAGAAATTAGGAAGGATGATTTGTATTTGTCTGTCACAGCTGTGCAGATGGTGAGCATCATCAGTAACGCCCCTGTGGGATGAGTTTGTAGGGTGGTTACAGTGCTTTAAATGTGATGTGTACATGCAACAGTGTGGTAAAACATTAGCTCAGCTGTGCTTCGATCTCAGGTCTTGTCTTTGGCCTTAGTCTCAGTGACCTTGCCTCGCCTGCGATACTAATAGTGTCATGTAGGTCATGAACACGTGTGACCTAAATAACAATAAATGTTGCACCTTTTTTAAACTTTTTAATGAGGTGTATCACAATGTGTACACTTAATAGTACTTCAAGCTAGTTATTTTAAGATTATTTTGTGGACAATCATGGTCTCTTGACAAGTGGCTAAAATCAGGCATTTCAAAATATGAACACAAGTGACCTCTGATGTTTAAATTGGATAGGAGTAAAGTTGACTTTCATCATAGAAATTCAGTGCCAGGCCACGTGATTCTAAAGTGCAAACATAAAACTTGATATCTTTTTTGTTTCTAGCAATAAAATAAATAGAGGAATATTGTAAGTTTTTGTTAAATTGATGCCGAATTATGTGTGATATTGTCAACAAAGCACACTAAAACCAGGGATTTAAACTTCAACCATCTAACTGTGCTCCTTTGACACCTGCGTAGCTTTGCAATTTTCTTTTCTTCATATTTTTTCTCTCATTACCTATCAGACTACAGTATTGACGTGTTCTAAAAATACTAGGACTGCGTGTCTTCACTGGTCCCACGATTCAATAGTGTCAGCAAATTTGTTTGTTCAATATAACTTTAAACATTTCTTTACAAGTGAAATTGAAATGTTCATCCTCAAAAAAACTAAAATTATGCTTTTACATTTATCGGTACACAATCGTCGAGGTTGAAAAATTATTACTTCAAGAAACTGACATTTAGGAGTAATTTGTATAAATGAGATATGAAACATTTTGCCTTTCAGGAATCTGCTGTATGTTTACCCACAATCCCTGAACTTCAGCAGCCGCCAGGGCTCGGTGAGAAACATCGCTGTGAAGGTTCAGTACATGGCAGGAGAGGACCCCAGTCAGGCCCTGCCGGTGAGTCACAGCCTGATAATCAGGTTTTGGCGACAGGGAGCAATGTTCTCTGGAAAATGAAATTGGAGACACAAAGAACAGCTGGAGGCAGTGGAATATTGATATGATGTCATCTTGGAAAAAGTGAACGTCTTCCAAACTACTTTTTGTATGAGCGACAAAGCTGGCGAGTATAACGGAGCAAATCTTTTGTCCTGACTCTTGATTTATTTTATTTTTTTTATTTAAGAACAAATTGTCCTGACCTGATTAAATATGCCTCTGTAATTTGCTTATTCTCTTAAGGAATCACATCATGTTAGGGCTCTTTGCACAGCGGCAATTTTTATATCCTCCTGCAGAAAAAGCACAGGTTTTAGTGATCAGCATTGTGATAGGTGTGTTCAGTTCATGTAAGTCAGGACAGTGTGATACTGAACCATGTCACTACCCAATTTGTACCGGAAACTCAATTTGTGCTGTACATGTGCGAAGTGTGACTACTTTTTTATCTTTCTTGAAAAACACCTTAAATTTTAATTGTTATTCTTAGAAGAGAATACATGTTTTTTTTAATCTTTATCTCTTGTTTTAGCTGTTATTCTTATAAGGAAAAAAAACTTGTTTTTACTTAATCTTTTATTTAAAGCAACAAAATATAGTTTTTGCTCTCGGGATCCCCCTGAAGTTGGAAAACAGTACTGTCTGTCGTAACTGTCGTTAAACATACGCCGTGGTAACGTGCACATGTTGACAAACCAACGACACCAGAGAACTCTAGCCATGTCTTCAACAAGCGCGTTAACCATAACCAGCAGCTAGGGGGGAAAAATGCTCCACTACATGAATAACTTTGAATGAACATGAACAGGGAACGACATGTCTTCAGTAACACCACCTGATTTTTCAGGCTAAATCTGATCATGTGTCCAGTATGTTTTATTGGTCACATACATGTTGATTCCATAAATGATTGACTAGACTATCATAGTTGTCCTCTGACCGCTGGTCACGGGACATTCATGTTCCACCTCTTGTCATTTTGACCAGGTCATCTTTGGAAAGTCGAGCTGTGCAGAGTTCATGAAGGAGGCGTACACCCCTGTCATCTACCACAACAAGTATGACCCAGCTACTTGTCGGCCCTCTGTGATTTTATGTCTTCCAACTTTTCCTCTTCTTTCTTTTGTAAACACCGAGTTTAACTCTCAACCCTGAAGGTCTCCCGAGTTCTACGAGGAGATGAAGATGAAGATCCCTGCCAATCTGACAGACAACCACCATTTGCTGTTCACCTTCTACCACATCAGCTGCCAGCCCAAACAGAACACTCCTTTGGAGACAGCTGTTGGCTACACTGTGAGCAAGCTCCTTCAGCTCAGCCACATTTAACACATCCACCCACACACACTCACTTGTTTGAACGCTCCCTCTGTTGTCTTGTACCCCGTTCACCTCACACTCCTTATCTCCCCCTGCAGTGGATCCCTCTGATGCAGCATGGCCGGCTGCGCACCGGCTCCTTCACCCTGCCCGTCTCGGTGGAAAAGCCTCCGCCCAGCTACTCTGTGCTCACCCCAGACGTAAGTGTGTGTTAAAAAAAAAAAAAAAAAGATCATGTGACCGTGACTTTGCCTGTCATCACCTGCTCCTTTTGATGTGACGGATTGTTAATTGAGTTGGATGTCACTCTGTGGCAGGTTCAGCTCCCAGGCATGAAGTGGGTGGATAATCACAAAGGAGTATTCAATGTCGAGGTGAAAGCGGCCTCCTCTGTTCACACTCAGGTACACAAATGTGTTTGTTTGTTTTTTTTAACTCTTTCTTTTACTGGAATGAGGTTTGTTGGACTGGACAAGTATTTACTAGTTTTGTAGTTTCAGTAAAAAAATTTTTTGAAGTACGCAAAGTGTTATGGTTCTAAATATTAACTGAAACGATCAAGGTCTCTGCAATGCTGTTACTTTCTTATTGTGTTGCTTCAAATGCTTACAAAACTAGATTAGTAAATTTATGTCTCTGAATTGCTGTTTTATTTGATATTATAGGCATGGATGTGTGAGACAAACTTCACTTTATATTTAGAATGTCAAAAATACTTCATACATTAGGCCATGAGTTTTTTTGTCCAAAAACTCCAAAAAAGAGAACATGATAGATTTGGCTTATTCTAATGTGTAATTTATTCTGAGACTCTGTAAGAATGTCTACATTAAAACTATAGTTTGTAACTTTTAAGCACAAACAAATCTCTTTTACATTCAAACCATCGTCAAAAAGGGTTCACACAATGTTGATTAAACCTTTGTTTTTGTCAGCATCGCAATTTTTGTTTTCACGTCTTTGGCACCATTCCAGTGCTGCTCATAGAGCGACACATTTTATGTTAGGACTGCGCAGGCCGGGCTAAAGCAGCACACGGTGTGAGTAAAATGAGATGGCTTTATAGAGCAGCACTACTGCTGAGAACACTGAAAACTGCCCCCAAAAAAATGTATGAGGTCACTTGTACTACTTAGAAATAAATCTGGACGGTCAGTAGTGCTTCCACGCACTCTTAAAGCGTCTGGCGAATGTGGTTGTGCTGTACTGTAAATACTCTGCCAACAGCAATGAAGTCTTCCTTTAACAGCTGCTGCTGTTTCTTTCACCGTGCAGCTCCATCTAAGTTTCCTGGACGCCGTTTGGTCAAGTAACGCAACATTTGAAGACAGATTCACAATGAAAAACTCACTAACATCAGAAGACATAACAGCTAATTTCTCCTCTCTCACTCTGTGTGTGTGTGTGTGTGTTAGTGGGTAGGGATGGGGAGAGAAAACTAGGTCATATGTTGCAGGGTTTTAGAGACTGTGGACTGTTTCACTCACTCACTCACTCACTCACTCACTCATCTTCTACTGCTTTATCCTCTACATGAGACTCGCAGGGAGCATTTGTGCCTAATCCCAGCTGACATAGGGCGAAAGGCAGGGTACACCCTGGACAGGTCACCAGTCCATCACAAGGCTGATTGTTTTAACAGACTGAATCTTTTAAACATAGAATTATATTCCATCTAGTCATTTAAAATGCAGTTGGATCCATAATAAAAGGCGCATTCCTTAATTATATATGAATTAGATATGAATTTGTCTTTATGCGTATAAATGTACGTATAAAGTGTCTTTGTTTGCCATGATTGCTCCTCTAGGACCCACATCTGGATAAGTTCTTCACTCTAGTCTACGTTCTGGAGGAGTACTCCTTCCCCTTCCGCCTGAAGGACGTCATCATCAACGAGTCAAACATGGAGGCGGAGCTGAAGGCCAGCATGGCCGCCCTGAGGGGGGCGCTGCTCGACACTTGTGTCCGGTTTTTGCACCAGTTGCTCAACAAGCTCATTCAGCTCATCGTCTACCCACCAGTTATTGCAGGTCAAATTGGTAAGAGCTGTTTTTACCTTCATTCTACTTCTGGAGTCCATCTGGAGGAGATTATGAAGTAGATGATGTGATGGTTGACATACACACACCACATATATATATATAGATATATATATATCACATGTATTTATTACTCTTGATGATCTGTCATGTTTCTTATTTGTTTTGCCAAACATTTATACACTTATCATAATGACAGAAGACTTTTCTAACTTAGTGTTTGCATCTCTATTTGCCTCGGGCTCAATCACCTATTGTCTATAAAACTGTTCACATAGACAGGCCTGGTCGTTTCAGCTTTTGCTGTGTGTACTCACGTGTGGCATGCAAAGCAGTTCTTTATCACACCACACCCTTGGACTCTGTTGTTTCTGAGTGTAAACTGAGCACATGCTCCCCCTGCTATGAATTATTTCTCTGGGAAAGGCTGAAACCAACAGTAACATAGATTTTGGCTAAGTATTTCTTCACATTCTAAATGTAAACCTGTAGTTTAAGGGGCCATACACACAAAATATAATAATTCACGAGAATCCACTACTGTTTTTCATAACTTTCTTTTTTCCGTCTACATGGAGCCAGCGGTTTGGGACCTCTTGAAACATAATTTTTTGAAAATGGGTCCCAGAGTTGGAAAATCTCAAAATGCTACCAAATGCACCACTTTAGGAAAACGTTCTCATAGCGTTAACTCTCTTGCATTTGCTCTTGCGTTTGCTGTTGCTGTCGCTGTCGTTGTCGTCTTCTGTCGTCTGATGATAACTTTTATTTTAGTTTTTGGGATTGTATATATTGTAATGACTTTAATAAAGGTCGCACACATTACACATGTACGTATTTAGTGTCTCCTGCTATATTTTTGGTGTATTTCTGTAACAACACGTACAGGCCCGGCAGTGTTCAGGTGCTAATCTACTGCTTAATCTACAGTAAACTTGGGCCGTGCCGCCTTTGAAGCCATGGCTTTACTCGTCAACCAGATGCACAAGAACCTGGAGGGGAACCAGGATCAGCACGGCCGTAACAACCTGCTGGCGTCATACATCTACTACTGCTTCCGCCTGCCCACTGCTGAACCTATGATGCCCCCAACAGGTCAGTCATTGAACTAAACTGTGTAAGTTTCCAACAAACAGAATAACAGGTTTTCTTTGTACCACAGGGAGTCATTTGTGCAAACAAAAACAGCACAAAACACATACTTCTCATTTGTGCAGGCACCCAGACATACGAGATGCCAATGCAGTACGCCACCTTGTCGAGAGCAACAGCTCGTCCAAGCAGTCTGCAGTTGTCCCGCTCCAAGAGCATCAGCAACTCCAACCCCGACCTGGCCAGCACTCCAGTTTCTCCTGATGAAGAGGTGCAAAGGATCATTGGGAGCAAGGTGTGTTATCTTTGGATATTTGTATAATTTATCATAGCTACACAATTATTACTGTGATTGTTCAAGGGTTAGGGTTAACCCTGAGTTCTGTATTTTTTTTATATTGTTTTCAAAACGTTCACATGTGGCCCTAATCCTCTTCCATACCTTTCAGTGTTATTTGTAGGGATGCAACAATTATTTTATTATTAATCGATCGCTAAATTAATCGTCAACTATTTTGAAAATTGATTGATCAGGTTTTTTAAATAATTAGAATTAATGTTCTTAAATATGAAAGCTTGTTTTAATAATTAAAACTGAATATTTTAGTAAATATTTTCTGGTTTCTTTGCTCCATGTAACAAAGAAATATTTAAAACTGATTAATTTTGGTTTTTTGTGGACAAAACATGACATTCGAGAACATCATCATGTCGAGGTTTGGGAAACAGCGATCGACATTTTTCAACATTTTCTGACATTTTATGGACCAAACAAGTGCTTGAATAATTGAGAAAGTAATCATCATTAATCGGATGGTAATAAGAAAGAGCAGCACAAACGTCTTTTGTTTTTATCAGTCTCCCTCTGCCACATGCCCACCTTCTTTTTCTTTAATATGAGTTTATTATTCTGCTGTATTGACACTGCAACTCTCCCTGTGACATCTCTTCACAGCAGATTCAGTAACCTGAGATTGACTGAGAATTGTGCCAACAGCTAAAGATGTTCCTTATGTCAAAGTTGCAGTTATTCTTTGTGTCACTGTCAGTTGTGATTCATGCAGAACTTCCAGTTCTTCCTCTCTTCTCCCCTTTTTCCTGTTATATTTTCACACACCTTGTATTTGTTTCTCCCCCACATAATCATCTTTGTAGCAGTGATCTCCCCTTTACTCACAGTGCCCTTGCCTCTTGCTGCTCTATGTGTGTGTGTGTGTTTTGTGTGTGTGTGTCTCTTCTCCGGTGGCTTATGGCAGGGTATTGACCGCTCCCACTCCTGGGTAAACTCTGCTTATGCCCCTGGGGGCTCCAGATCTGTTCTACGTCGGAACCCCAACTCCAGCTGTGAGCTCAAGCAGGTGCCAAATCTCTTCTCCTCCTCATTATCTTCACCCTCATCACCTCCAGCTTGAACCATGCCTTTGCTTCGACTCCTCCCTCACTTCTGTGCTTGTCGGTCTGTGACCCTAAACATCTTTCTATTCAGCATGACACATTTTCCTTCGTCCTTTACATTTCATCCTCTCACCAGAGCCTTGAACAGGCCATAACGATTTTGTTTGAATGGCACAATCCCTGCCTGGGGCAGAGAGTTCTCTGGCCACCTGTTCATTTCCATTCATCCATTTTCACCTCACTTTGTCTTCATGTCTGTGTTGCTCACCTCACCTCACCATCACTCCATGTCAGGCAAACGACCACAGCTGCAATCGCATGTCTGCCTTTCTGGACAGCGTGGCCTTGTTTTCAGTTCCTACAAGGCAGATTACCAAGAAGGTAAAACCGGCATCGACCATAAAACAGTAAAAATGGCATTTACCACAACAAACTAACATGTTTCAGCTTCCTAACATTCATCAGTGTTCAGTATCATTATCATTCGTCAATAATCACAACCTTTAGTGCATTTTAGCAGTTGCTTCTTCATGGACTAACACATACAACAACACATAATGTTTTATATGTATTTTTATATAAAGATTTTCATTTGTTTTTTTTAACTCATGTATGTTGCACAATAATCTTTATAAACCACAGTCACATTTCACAACTGAGTCCCTGCAACAACAAACACACATTTTTAATCTTATTTACTCATAGATCCGAAATTGTTTCCTCATAAGAGCTAAAACTTGCTCCATATTGATTCCTGTGTAGCTTCTCCACGAGGAGCTGGCATTACAGTGGGTGGTCAGCACCAGCACAGTGAGGGAAGCAGCGCTGCAGCAGGCCTGGTTTTTCTTCCAACTTATGGTCAGTATGAAAAATGTTTCACAGCACACTCGATAAATCAAAAGAGCTTTGACCAGAAACCTTTGAAGCACAAAACACATACTTCTCATACCATTCTGAAAGCTAGTAATACAACATTTTTATTAGATTTCTTCTTCTTTTTCTATTTTCTCCAGACAAAGAGCATGTCCCATCACTTATTCCTGACCTCAAAATTAGACATTCCCAGACGTCAGCGTTTCCCAGACCGCTTTGTGGACGACATCGCTGCTCTTGTGTGTGCCATCAGTGCAGACATTGCCAGCAGATATCACAAGGTAAAAATCTAGCAGGTGTCAAGTGGATTTGTTGTTTAATTACCTGTAGGATAAGAATTTGTTTATTGCCATTACCAAATATACATGTAGTATGTGAAATATTATGTTCCACTGATAAGACACACACATTTATCAGCAGAAAATAAGAGATTGTAAAAGATGAGGGAAAAAAAGTCAAAGTTTTGGAACCAGTGATTATTCTTTTCCCTTTTGTTGAAATAATGAATACCTCTTCCTCCCCCATCCTCTCAGGATGTAGAGCTTGTGGAGAGGTTAAACACTAGTCTGGCCTTCTTCCTGAATGACCTGCTGTCTCTCATGGACCGGGGCTTTGTCTTCAACCTCATCCGTTCCTACTACAAACAGGTTCCCATCTCTCCTCTCCCCGTCTTCCTCGGAAATCAAACACTTGAAGCTCCCACGCATGTTTTAAACTTTCCCTGTCTCAAATTAACATGTGTGCTGACCAGATCGCCAACAAGCTCCACACGGCGCAGAACCCCAGCTCTCTGAACGCACTGAGGATGGACTTCATACGAATTGTCTGCAGCCATGAGCACTACGTCATTCTCAACCTGCCGTGTGCGACTCTCAGCCCTCCTGCCTCTCCCTCCCCCTCGACTTCCTCCACCACCTCACAAGTAACTGGATATATTTTACCCTCAACTGTTCTGTCGATATTTTTTTCCTGCTGTTTTCTTTGGTTATTTTTGGATGGATAGATGGAAGATAATCAAATTCTATCAATGGGGCTAAATGTGAAATATGTAAAACTTGGGATACAAGCATTTAAAACAGGTGCTGCAAACCTTAATTCAAAAAATTGCAGAGCGCTGGATGCTTGGAAGATTCCAAAACACAGAAAGGAGTTGCACTTATACACTGTTTTACACTGGGTTCATGCAAAAAACATACACACACTACTGCATCTTTTTTGTCCCAAAACATTTAATCTATTTGGCATATTTCAGCAACAGAGGAGATGACATAAAATGTTAAAAAAAAAATAGTTGATTTAGTTTTTTCCAAACCTTGAGGTTTGTGCTCAAATGTCTAATTTTGTTCACAAACCAAATTGTCTGTTTCGATTATTTTTTTGCACTGTTGAGCAAAGAATCCAGAAAAAGTTTTTGAAACTGAACTAATTGAATCTTTTAATTACTGAAAGATTCAATTAGTTAGTCACTGCAGCCCAAAGCTATTTCTACACTTGATCATTTGGAGCTGCAACACTACCCTTTCCTAGTTACACATTAACTTATTAACATCTCACCATGGGACACAACATAGCAACCACCTGAGGCACGGATGGGGGTCGAACCCATGATCTTTGGTTTACAAGACCAACGCCTTACCACTTGGCCACCGCGCCTGGTATGAGTCAAAAAATCCTCTCTTATTCAGACATTTTGAAAGAGGAGTCGCGAGGCCTTTTAAGTTTGGTAATGTGAGGCATGTCTGACCCATAGTTGCAGCTCACTGTGTTGGACTAACTCTTCTGGCAGCTTTGCTCTCCAAGTACTGCAAGCTTCTTTTATTGGGTGGTTGGCAGTTGGGACGCAACAGGCCAAAACACTGAGGGTTGAAAAAATGAAAATCTAAGGGCCTGTAAACTTGAGAACTGGAGAATCTGCAAATTGCGAATTCTTCAGAGCCCTAAAATTCAGTTTTTGGAAAATAGGTGTCAGACCACGACCTGAGCTTATTCTCATCGTCTTCTTTTTGGTGTATTTTTGTGGCAGGGTGTCATTCTTTATTTAATGACCAAACACTTTGAATGTCTTATATAATGTACCTTCATTTAATCTGCTGTTACTGTGCTGCCCCCTGATCTTTTATGCCTCTGCTCACTATCCATAGAGTTCAGCGTTTTCCAGTATGGTGCAGGACCAAGGTGTGGCCACCATGTTTGACCTCTCCGTCCCTTTCCGCCATCAGCACTTCCTGTCTGGCTTGCTGCTTACCGAGCTCTCTCTCATCCTTGACCCTGATGGAGAAGGGTAGGTTGTCATTACTCAAATATATATATAGCATCCAATCTTCAGTAGAGTACACAATAATATAATGTTCTTTTTTTCCCCCTCAGGGTTTTCTTCCTGCACAAAAAGGCCATTAGTGCCGTTCACTCCCTCCTCTGCAGCCACGATGCAGACCCTCGCTACAGTGACCCTCAGGTCAGAGCCCACATAGCTCAGCTCTACCTGCCCCTCCTCCCCATCGTCATGGAAACACTGCATCAGCTCCATGACTTCTCTGGTCAGCAGAACAGATATATATGATATATATATATATGCACTCCAACAATGTTGTTGTCTTCCTCTTCTTGATCGCTGTGTTTTTATTTCCTGTATTTTTTCGTTCTGTAGAATCCTCGCCTGCTCGTGTTCGCCATGCCTCAGCCCACGCTGACGATGCTGACCCAGACGGCAGCAGCACTATCAGTCAGTCTGTTGCCATGGCAATCGCCGGCTCCCCTTTGCCGCATGCCAAAGCCAACGCATTTTCACTGCCCACAGCGGTGAGTGATCAGGGTCATGGTCAGGCTTTACAGACTGACAGGTTTCAGATCAGCCTGTCTGCGTGTGGGAAGCTGCTGCCTCAGTTTGACAGACAACCACCCTCGCCTTCCTGTACCTCCACACAAACATATTCAATGATCATGTTCATTGTTTCCATGTTCCATGTGCAACTGCTCCTTTTAGCCTGTAGGTGGCTCTCTGTCCATTTTATCTTCATAACAGCCGTTAATCTGATTTATTTAATGCTTATTTAAAGGTCCAGCGTCTAAAATGTAGTTGGAACTATTTTCTTTGCCAGAAATTGACTATAAAATAATTAAATTTCCCTGATTGTATGAAGTGCTGTTTTTCATTACTCCAAAATTACACCTTTATACTGATGTCGCTTTTCATAAATATTTCAGTTTTGTGCAATAATGCTGAATTCTACTGCTATTTATTATTCATTACCGTTTATGGCATTATTATTGTTTGGTCTAAGTATGTGCAATATTTCCAGTTATTCCGTCTTTTTTTAATGTATTGTTCAGTTTTCATTTGTTCTGTTTTTAACCATTGTCGTGTCTGAATGCATTTTTATTTGTTAGAGTGAGTTTCTGCAGGCAAGAGTGTGAATTTTATGTTTTTAAACACACAAATGAGCAGCACCTGCAATTTAAATGTATTTTTAAGATCCTAAAGATGATGTGACATAAAATACACTAACACATGCTTTTGTTTAATTTAAAGACTGTCTCTGAGTTTTCATTTTTGTGCTCATCAGGCCGGGCGTCAGTTCAACTCTCTGTCCGCTGAGTGCAGCCGGACTCTGCTGGTCTGTTTCCTGTGGGTGCTGAAGAATGCAGATGCAGCTCTCCTGGAGCGCTGGGTTTCTGATTTGTCTGTGTCGCAAATCAACCGCCTGCTGGATCTGCTGCATCTCTGTGTCTCCTGCTTTGAATACAAGGTACGACAGACAACCAGCCTCCATGTGTCTCACAACTAGCCAAAATCCAGTGTTTAGATATTAAATTTGGACCCACCAAAACAAAAGTACATCATTACAGCAGTGAATAACACTTTTTCTTACTGTTTAATGTAGACTTTCAGTCAGTTGACATGTGTTTTATTTATCACTAACCTGTGACGTTTGATGCTCGCAGGGGAAAAAGACTCTGGAGAGAATCAACAGCCTAACGTTTAAAAAGTCTCAGGACATGAAGGCGCGACTGGAGGAGGCCATCCTGGGCACCATAGGGGCTCGTCAGGAGATGGTTCGCCGCTGCAGAGGTGTGAAGCACAGTCATGTCTCTTTGTGTGTGTGTTTGTACTTGGATTTGTTACCTCTTTAAGACCTTTTCTGGCATAAACACCGACCTTGTCAGGACCAGTCATCCTCACAGAGACTAAAACCTGGTCCTAATAAGGCAGAACCTTATTTCTGAGGAACTGGATAAGTTAAGGGCTAAGGGTTAAGTATAGGGATAAGGCTTTCTGTAGGGGTGTGTGCGTGTGAGAATAGTTGCTTTTGTTTAAGCTGTTTATTTTCCTGTGTTCATGGATATTGCAACATGTTTACTCTTTCAGAAAGGAGTCCCTTTGGCAACCAAGAGAACGTTAGGTGGAGAAAGAACGTCACTCACTGGAGACAAAATACAGACCGAGTTGATAAGTATGTAACTAACATTAGTTATAAAAAAAAAACTCTGAATCTCTGCCCTAAATCAAATAACTATGAACTGGTTAAAAATTACTTGCACATAGATAAATAGATTGTGTTTAAAATATGTTTGTTTCAGTGGAAGAGGTATACGATTAATTTATTGAAAAAGGTCAGAAGAGAAAGTAAACAAACAAACACAAGTCTTTATGTCTTTAAGTCTTTATGCAGAACTAAAACTAGGCTAACTGCCAGGACATGGTAACATACTGGGTGTTTTGTAGTTGAGTCATTTAAAGATAAGCAAAAAAAAAAATGCATGTTATAAATTTATTTTAATTTGGGTGTGGTGATTGTAAAACAACATGTATCACAGGACTAAAGCTGAGGTGGAGCAGGAGTCTGTGGTGGATGGAAATCTTGCTACTGAGGCCTCACTCATCGTCCTGGACACACTGGAGATTGTGGTGAAGGTAAAACACTGGCAGAGAAAAAGAAAACCATCACCATCCTTTACCAGCTGTTTGTGGAGCATTCCTCTCCTCTAACATGTGTTTTTACTTTCAGACTGTGGTGGCGTCAGAGCTCAAGGAAAGTGTTTTAGACGGGGTCCTCAGAGTGCTTCTCCACAGCATGGCAGGCAACCAGAGCGCCCTCTTTCTGCAGCACTGCTTCACTACACAGAGGGCTCTGGTCTTCAAGGCAAGGACATCTGAACAGTTTCCTCATTAGAGTTAAAGAAAGAAACTTAAAATTCATGGAATTTATATAACAAACGCTACCTGGCCACTTTATTAGGTATACCTAATAAATCTAGTAAATCTAACAAAGCAAATACATACACCCACAAAAAAGAAAATCCCAAAACATGAATGAAAAGAAGCAGAAAGAAGAATAATCTTATATTATTTGCCCATATTTAACCAGACATTAATTTAGAAAATAAAATGACACTGACACAGCCTCTCACATCTGTTTCTCAGATACAGTTCATATTATTTTACACTAAATTATTAACCTGTCACAACAACACAAAAGAGAACAAAATCGTAACATTTTTCACTATATTTTCTCAACATGTTGCCGTTCAAACTGAGCATCAATATGATGATGTTGATTTTATTTTATATTTGTCTTTTTTTTTACCTGCAACATGTACATAAAATATAAATGACAAAAAATAACTTCATCTAATTATATCTATTTAACACGGAGTTGGAAGAAGTCGAAACTCATCAGGTCCCACCCCTTCTCTCTGCACCAATAATTTCTATGAAAATTTATTTTATTTTGTGTATTTTCTCACACAGTCATAGCTAGGATTTAAGTGAATGGTTCAAACTGAGAAAATGTCAACTGAACAGCAATTCTCTGGGGGAAAATGCCTTATCGATGCCAGACGTAAGAGGAGAATGAGCAGACTGTCTGGAAACGATAGAAAGACAACATTAACTCAAATAAGCACTCATTACAACCAAGTGATGTGGAAGAATATCTCCAAACGCACGAGTTAATACGGGTGGATAAAGCAGAAAGACCACGCTGGGTTCCACTCCTGCCACTTCTTTACGTGTCCTTTTGTGTGTAGTTCCCAGAGATGCTGTTTGAAGAGGACACTGAGCTTTGTGCAGACCTGTGTCTGCGTCTCCTCCGTCACTGCAGCAGCAGCGTCGGCTCCGTCAGAAGTCATGCCTCTGCCTCACTGTACCTGCTCATGAGGCAGAACTTTGAGATTGGAAATGTAAGTTTGGAACCCGATCTGTTTTTGTTCTGTTGTTCTGGCACAGTCGGGGTCGCGTTTATGTCTGTCTATTTGCTTTTCTCAACAGAACTTTGCTCGAGTGAAGATGCAGGTCACCATGTCTCTGTCGTCACTGGTGGGAATGTCTCAGAACTTCAACGAGGAGCATCTCCGTCACTCGCTCAAGACGATCTTAACGTATGCTGAGGAGGACTTGGAGCTGCGTGACACACCTTTCCCTGAGCAGGTACGCAGCTGCCGTCACATTGTCTCTACACAGTCAAGGTGTGGAGCTGCTGGACTTTACTAATGTTCCAAACCCGCAGGTCCAGGATCTGGTTTTCAACCTGCACATGATTCTTACTGACACTGTGAAGATGAAGGAGCATCAGCAGGATCCAGAGATGCTGATTGACTTAATGTACAGGTATAGTGACGCCCTCTTAGTGAGACCGACCTACAAAAATAAGGTTTTCATGAGTGAAACCTAAACTCTTCTCTCATTTCAAACCTCAGGATTGCTAAAGGCTACCAGAACTCACCAGACCTGCGTCTCACGTGGCTTCAGAACATGGCAGGAAAACATTCCGAGAGAGGGAACCATGCTGAGGCTGCCCACTGCCTGGTCCACAGCGCCGCCCTGGTGGCAGAATACCTCAACATGCTAGAGGATTGCCGCTACCTGCCAATCGGTTGTGTCACATTTCAGGTCAGTGCATGTTGACTGATTTTACTGTTATTTGTGTTTATGGTAATTATTCTGTTTTTCTCTTTAATATGTTTGCATATGGGTGTGCGCACACCACCTTAGTCACCGAGAGTCATATCCAGCACCCACATTCATAGTCTTTCTGTGTTTTTATGTTTTATGTTGCAGTTACCTAGAAGCTGAAGCTCTATGCTGCAAATAACAATGACTTTTCATTATCACAACTTTTTTTGGGGGGCTGTATAAAAAAATGTTTATCTCTGTTTCCTAAAACTCAAAATGACTTTGTCCCCCCCAACCAAATATTTAGTTTGCTGTCAAAAACAAAGAGCAAAGAAACCAGAAAATATTCACATTTAAGAAGAAAAGTTGTTTTTATTTTTATTAAACTAAAACATTCAAAACTCAAATCCTTTGAATTAGTTGTCACAGCTGATTAACTAGAATTTGGAACCTATAGTACTGAGGCTTAAGTTAAAGGTCCAGTATGTCAGATTTAGTGACATTTGCATTAAAATTATTTCAAAATTATAAATAAAATTATATTGTGCTCACCCCTCCTTTTCCTAAAGTAATCCAGTAACTACGGTGGCCCTCATGTACCAGAAAGGAAGTTGTTGTTCTTGATTTGTGCATGAGCGCGTACTTTAAAATGCACTCTCTGGTTCAATTTTTCCTATTGAGCTGATGTAGAAACATGACGGAACAAGCATCTTTTTATTTTAAGGTGATTATGCACTTATACAAGCAAATCTACGGGTAGTTAATTCAATTTCTGCAAATAAACCCTGCGAAATATTACACACAGAATTATTTATTCAGCTTTTTCCATTTTCCATTCAGAATATTTCATCCAACGTCCTGGAGGAGTCGGCTGTATCCGATGATGTCCTGTCTCCAGAGGAGGAGGGGATTTGTGCTGGGAAGTATTTCAGCGAGACGGGCCTGGTGGGCCTTCTGGAGCAAGCAGCTGCGTCATTTAACATGGTACGACTCACATTCTCCAACCACATGGTGACAGGCTGCACATTAACACAGCACAAGGTTCCAGCATGAACATGGCTGAAGGGGAGGGGAGTGTTATTTGATCGAGTTGTTTGTATAGAATTGGCTTTTCTTTGTGCTGCGACCCCAGGCTGCCATGTACGAGGCCATAAACGAAGTGTACAAGATTCTGGTGCCCATCCATGAAGCCAACAGAGATTTCAAAAAGCTGGCGGCTGTCCACGGAAAACTGCAGGATGCCTTCAACAAAGTCTGTAACCAAGTGAGTGAACGGCGTGATTTTAGAATTACCAGCAATTAACTGAGCTGTTAAAGTTGATGAGAAAAAGGTCTGAATTCTCTCTCTTCTTCTCCTTTCTTTTTCAGAGTTCAGGATGGGAGGTAACAAGTGCATCTGACACTATTTTAACCTTCAAAATAAAGCTTAATCCTTTTGTATTTCTATTGTATTCTTTTGTATTCACCATGTTTTCCTTGTTCCCTGCTGCTTGTTCCTTTCTTCCCTCCTGAATGACATGTTACGGGTGAGTGACACAAACTTTCTTTCACACTTTGACATAGATGAGTTCAACCACTGTTACCAAACTGTTTCCAGTTTCATTGTCCACACCCTACCACTTAAAGGAAACTGCAATTTAGACTTATATATTGTTCATTTTCCTTAAAGAAGTTGTTCTCCTTCACTAAAACAATTTTTCTACTCATACAGACTAGCACTGAGATGTAAAATGTCGAAAAATACTTTATTTATATAGGTTGTTTCGTACAAATCAACTTAAATTTAAAGTGCTTTACAGGTAATGGCAGCATTAAAAACTTTATTAAACGTTTGTGTTTAGAGTGCATACTAGAAGGAAAATGTATAATAGAAGTTTTTTTACAGCACTTTTATTTTAAAATGTAAATGCTATGTATGTTGCATATGAAGAAATTAGTATTATTTCTTCAAAACCTTTTATTTGCGGCCTTTGATTGCTTTGTTTGTTTGTTTGTGTCAGCTTAAATCTCTCAAAAACAAATGTCTTCCGACCCTGCTCTGTTGTCTCTAATCATCTAATCTTTACATCCTTTCTTCAGTGGTTCTTCAGAGAATGTTTGGGACTTACTTCCGGGTCGGTTTCTATGGCTCTCGCTTTGGAGACCTGGATGAACAAGAGTTTGTGTACAAGGAGCCATCGATCACCAAATTGGCTGAGATCTCCCACAGACTTGAGGCACGTGAACTCATCTGTTTTCTACCAAAGGTTTCATAGTTAGTGTTTTATGAGAAGCATGTGTTCTAACGATGAGTCCGTTTGGATCTCAGGAGTTCTACTCGGAGAGGTTTGGGGATGAGGTGGTTGCAATTATCAAGGACTCCAACCCAGTGGATAAAAGCAAACTGGATCCCAACAAGGTAATTTCATACACCTGTTTTTTTTATCTCATGACATTAAAGAGCACATTTTGCAAAACATTTAATCATACCGATGTGTTTGGCTTTGTTTTGAAGGCCTACCTCCAGATCACCTACGTGGAGCCGTACTTTGACACATACGAGCTAAAGGAGAGAATCACCTACTTTGACAAGAACTACAACCTGCGTACCTTCATGTACTGTACGCCCTTCACGCTGGATGGCCGAGCCCACGGCGATCTGCATGAGCAGTACAAACGCAAAACCATTCTGACAACATCTCACGCGTTTCCTTACATCAAGACACGCATCAATGTCATCCACAAGGAGGAGGTGGGTCCTCTTCTCCTCCTCCTCCTCCTCAGGATCATCTGGTCATGTTGTGTTTGCCCTGTGAAAACACATTTGTAGCACTTTTCTTACCAGTGTTTCAGAGTGCTTAACCGTCAAATCAAATATCTGAAGGTGTTAACGCCCAGTAAAACAGAGCAGCTTCTGCATCGGCTGGTTGGGGTGAAGGAAAAATGGAGGGCAGAGAAGAAGGGGGGGGGGAGAGTAATGGAGCACCAGGTTATCGACGGAGGAAAGAGACCAGCAGGTGTATGTGAGAAAATGGTAGAAAACTAATTGAGAGCACTACAGAAAAACACATAAGACACCATTAAAAACTATAGAATAAGTAGGTTCAAGTAAGGGAAAGGGACCAAAACCAAAAGATTAAACAATTAAAAATGTTTAAATGATTACATAATGTAAATTGTTACATAGTTTCTGCTCATGAGGACCGAACAGAGGCATACTGCAGCTTTAAAGGTCATGATTACAGTCACAGTTGCGGATTATTTAAAGAGTTTTGACCCCGTCTTTTTCCTCATTCTATCTTGTTTTGTTCTCCAGATCATTCTTGTCCCCATGGAAGTGGCCATTGAGGACATGCAGAAGAAAACTCAGGAGCTTGCCTTCGCCACAAACCAAGACCCTGCCGACTCCAAGATGCTGCAGATGGTGCTGCAGGGCTGCGTGGGCACCACTGTCAACCAGGTCTCTGCTCATTTGTTCTCCTCTCACATCATCCTGGAGTATTAATCCCTGCAGAGCCATTGTTGTAAAAAGTGACTGACATTCCTCAGCAGATATGTAACAGGTTGTCTCCCTGCAGGGCCCCCTGGAGGTGGCGCAGGTCTTTTTGTCTGACATTCCTAATGACCCAAAGCTGTTTCGACATCACAACAAACTGCGCCTCTGCTTTAAAGACTTCACTAAGAGGTGATGACACACTCCACAGCCCAGACACAGACCGCTGTGTAACTAATAAAAACAAATCCCTACTCTTGGCATCTTCTCTTCTCTTTTCTCTGGCAGGTGTGAGGATGCCCTGCGGAAGAATAAAGCCCTGATCGGTCCAGATCAGAAGGAGTACCACCGAGAGCTGGAGAGGAACTACAATAAACTGAAAGAAGCTCTGGGTCCACTCATCAACCGCAAGATCCCCCAGCTATACAGACCCCTGCCAGCTCAGACGACACAAACACAACGGTAACTTGAGACATGACACACACGCCTACACACGGAGACACACAACATGAGATCATGCTGCTTCTCCCACCCCATCAAACCAACACAAGAGAAACATAAAACCAAACTTCAGTTCACTCCAGGTCATAGATTCTTACCATCTGCACTCTGCATTTATCATCAGTAACCGTCATGTCTCTCACATTTTCTTACATTGATTAATAAAATAATAAAGGGCGTTTCTTGAAGAATCTCTTTGTCAATGGAAACCGTCATCATGTTTATTTGTTTTTCGTCTGCCTCTGACATAAGCTGGTGTTTTTAATATCAATGTGAACTCATGTTTCATAATAAAACCAGAGCTACAGTCAATAGGACCTGTCACAGCAACGATTCAGCACCAAAGGAAAAGACCTTTCAGTGGTTCTCAAACCAAAGTTAAAATACAGTGGTGTAAACAGTCTGAGCAAGGTCAGCTACAGACTTATCACAGGAGGCAGATTTATTCCTAATAAGATAATCTGCTCTCTGATCATCCTCATCTTTCTCATATGTACATCAGACACTGGTATAGTGAAATTAGATTGAGATGGAGTGAGAGATAAAATGACTCTAATTATTTTTTCATTTATTACATTTTTTTTTTCCAGTCCTCAGCTCACCACTCCGATCACTCCGATCACATACCCTGGTATATACAAAGGTCACGTATCACTGGTGGTACACGTGCCACAGTTTGAGAACCAACGACATATTTTAAGTCCTACTCCAACTTACAGATACACTGCAGTTGAATTTTAACATAAATAAGGTAGTTTTACTTCATTCTTGCCATTTAAGACACTCATGTCGGCTTGTAGTGGGACACCAAAGAATATATTATTGACTGTAACACCATCAATACCTGTGTCATATTTAAGCCCCATCCACATGAATGTAGATGTTTATGGCAAATAAATTAACTTTGGATTTTAGTGTCACGTCCACAACCAACACTTGTTTCTGTGTGTTTGTGAATACACAAAACAGTGACATCACAAGTTTCTCATTACGTAATGTAGTGATCATTATTTGAGTGTTTGTTGCTGTTTGTGTGTTGTGACAACAGTGAGTTGATTCACTTCTCATGCCTGAATATTGACAAGTTTCTCTTTAAAAAAAAAAAAAAAAAAAAAAAAAAAAAGTAAGATGGTGGAGAATTGAAACTACAACCCTCAAAGATTTTACACTTAAAAGGTTCTGGTTCTGGTTCTGGTTAGAGGTGGGTCGGGAAAACACAGGTTCCTCTGTTCTTTTTTTCCTTTTACTGCCCTGTTCACAAATCACTGTCACAGAAAACTGAAATACAAATTTATGGTGTGTGTGAGTGTGTTGAGGCCAAAACATGGCTTATTTTAATCTAGATTTTATTTCAAAACATAACACACAATAATGTACACAAGGCATTACACTTTGAAGTGAAAAATTAGCTAGGGCTGCAACTAACATTCATTTTCATATTGTTTTCGTTACTGATTTTGTCAATTTAATCTGTCCATCATTTTCCCAGTTAATCAATAATGTCATCCTCTTTCCCAACCCTTGACATAATGATGTTCTTAATGATTTCTCTCTTATATGGAGCAAAGAAACCAGAAAATATTCACATTTAAGAAGCTGAAAACATATTTTTTTTTGTTTGTTTTTAATTCTTACAAAACGCTCAGATTGATGAATCGATTATCAAAATTTGTAATTTGTTGACTTTGTTGAGACTTTTATTCAGCAAATGAAACCAAATCACTCAAAGATCCTTTACTGTCTTGCTTGTCCTTTT
Source organism: Brachirus orientalis (assembly GCA_016785285.1). Taxonomy (NCBI): domain Eukaryota; kingdom Metazoa; phylum Chordata; class Actinopteri; order Pleuronectiformes; family Soleidae; genus Brachirus; species Brachirus orientalis. Next base: position 2,917,878 of record JAFBJR010018220.1, read on the forward strand.
CAGGAACTCCTACAGTAGGTCCAGTCTGCGGAGAGTCGAATGCTGAGGAGACAGAGAGCTGGAAAACAACACAATAACAAGCTTTGGAAATTAGTATCTTCCCCACCCCCATCGGATCTGCACACCAACTGTCTGGCCTCGTTATTTTACCCCGCTTGCCCTCCCCACGGCCACCCAGTCATGCTATAACACCCCCCCCCCCACACACACACACACACTTGACACTTCTCCCCCATCACCACCACTCTCACACCTCTGCAGGAGCAGACCCTCAGCTGTTTATGCTTGAAGGTTATCTGCTCTGTAAACAGTCACCTGGAACAAGGCGCTGACGTGTCTGCATTTAAAAACCAAGTGTCCTCACTGACCGACCAAAGTGGACTCTCTGAACCTGAACTGGTTCTAAAGTTCAGTTTTTACAGGACGAGAGCTGCCCAACGAAAATGCTGCGTCCAAATCATCTGCAGGTTTGTTCACCACTGCTTTCCTGCTGTGGCCTTAATGTTTTTATTTCACTGTGAGTAGGGATGCACAATATTGGGACTTTTTGCAGATATCATTTAGTAGTGAACAAATGATGTCTCTTTGTACAAAATGAATAAATATAAAAATTGTGGTTGTAGAGGGCGACAGCATAGAGGTGAAGGAGGCAGCAGCCTACCGTTTTAGTCCTTGGTCACAGTGGGGGGGGTCTTGGCTCGTTTGCCTATCTTAGATTTTAACGCCAATATCGGCCCATACCAATAACGTGAAAATAACGTTGTGCATCCCTAATTGTCAGAAATATTCCCAGGAAGTTTTCTTATGTTATCAACAGACCAAATAACTGACATTCCTTCTCCCTCAACTCGTCACATATATGCGTCTCTTCCCATCTCCCGCTGGAAGAATTCATTATAGGAAAGAGGTGGGGGGGAAACTGTGTCCACACAGTGTTAGTGAGTTGGGAGGAAAAAAAAAAAAAATATATATATATATTTTAAACTGTGAAATGCACTGCTGTCACATCAGAGGTTTATCACAGAAGCACTGCCTTCAACCAGACCGTCTCCTTCCCTTCACTCTACAGCTTCCATTTGTAGTCGGAACTCGGATTTCCAATTCGGAAACTTGGAGTAACCTCACCAACCAACATAGGATTCCCAGATGGCTGTCACCTGTACAAACACTGCTACTTTTACTATTCGTTTCACTTCTGCCATATTTGTTTCCCAGTAAATTAGTTCAGTTTTTATCCGTGAACATGTTGCTTTGTTGTTTGTGTGCGCCAGTTAACGTGAAACGGCGTTGTTATTTCCGACTTGAACTCGCAGAGGTGATGTCACTCCCAGTTTCGACTTCCAAGTTCCGATGTAAATGGAACGCGGCAAGAGTCTCAACACTATGTACATTTTGTTTACATAGTTTTAACCCGACGTCTGTCACAAAGCATTCCAAATATCCGACACATGTCTGACATGGTGACTGTGTAAGATTTATATTCCAACTACTGTATCTGTTATATTGCACTATTGTAGTACTATGAACTGCAGCACATTATTAACACTGTACCTACTAAAATATCTGAGCTTTTGTTATTTTATGAAGCTGGAATTTTTTTTTTTAAACCAATTAGATGGAAAACTTTTTTTTTTTTAATTTATTTTACACTTGTCCCTTTTTTACTGAATTCTATTAAATTTCTCTTCCTACCCCTCTGGTCAGCTTTTGTTTGTGAGGCTACAGAGCTGAAGACTAAACACATTGTGAGACATTTATTTACATTTTTAGTTATAATACTAGCAATAATTGTATTGTTATTTCTTCTTTATGTATTTTTCTTGTGTATACTGCTATGGCAGTTGTTTTTTTTCAGCCAAATGTTCTAGTAAACTTTCCTCTTCAGTGACAACCACAGCACTTTGACTCGGGATGCAGTGTCACTTCTCTTTCCTGTTTGTCCACAGATACAGTGTGTCTGATCCAGATGTCTCCCAGGCCTTAGTTTCTGTACCATTTTTCAAATTTCCTGGGACACTGGAACGACCCATGTTGAGGTTGCCTGCAATGTTTATGTAACTAACCAGAGCGAAAAGCCTGGTTTTTACCGGACGGTGACCTGTGGTGATTCTGCCAATGTGAGCTGAAGACTTTTTTCCACTTAACATCATCCAACAGTTATAGGATTAGACCCTGACATATGCCATGTTTTATAACAATCAGTATTGTTTATTATTATTAATTTGTATTCCATTTATTATAAATGATCTGGTTTTGTTTTCAGAAACTTCATAATTTTTTTTTCCATTGAAAACTTTATTTCTTTTAGTTTTTATCTCATGGTTTTAATATTTCGTACATAATTTGTATTGAAAGTGCTGCATATAATTGCACTGCAGTGAAGATATGAAATGTAGATTGGAAAGACAGTTAGTGTTCACAGGAAAAATTTAGTGTCCCCTGAATCCCCCGGTGCTCTTGGAAGGGAATGTAATCGAGACAACGAAATGGGGGAGGGGAAAAAAAAAGGAAAAAATCCAAGTCCAGGCACTCAGTAGATTTCACAAAATTTAAATAGCCTTTATTAATCAGGCTATAGCATTAAAATACACCAACATGTACGTATTGGACATGCGGCCTTCATCAGGGCAGATAATTTTGTGAAAACTACTGAGTGCCTGGACTTGGACTGGACTGGATTTCTTTGTCAAGACTATTAGTGTTGGTAAGTAACCAACAAAATCAGCAAATCAAACAAATAGTCCTGTCATGTTGTCTCGCCTTGAAGGTTGCAGCCTTGCTAGCTCTTGAAAGACCCTTACAATTCCTGACGTATGAGTCCTCAAGTCCTTGAAGGTTCTCATCCTTTGGGCTCTTTATACAGCCTAAAGGTGTTCCCATCTTATAGTATTGTTAAAGACCTTGAAGGTTGCTGTTTTGTAGTTTCTTAAGTACCTTGAAGGTTCCTGTCTGGCAGTCTAAAGACCATGAAAGTTGAGGCCTTGTAGGCTCTGTTAAGACCTTGAAGGTCCCCACATCTTGTAGCCTATTTTAAATTCCTGATCAGTTCCTGTCTTTTAAGCTCTTTAAAGCCTTGAAGGTTCTTGACTTCTGGACCTTTGAAAATGTTAAACCATCAGTGTTCCCGTCTTGTAGTATTGACCTTGAAGGTGGAGGTCTTGTAGGCTCTTTAAGACCTTGAAGGCTCCCCATAGTGTAGCCTATTTTAAATACATGTCAGTTCCTGTGTTTTAAGCTTTTTAAAGACCTTGGAGGTTGAGGTCTTGCAGGCTCTTTAGAGACCCTGAAGGTCTCTGTCTTTTCACCTCTTTAAAGACCATCCAGGGTCCTGTCTTGTGGTCTCTTCCGGGTTCTTGTCTTGTGGTCTTTTCAAAGTCATGGAGGCTCTTTACAGCCCTTGAAGGTTGTTGTCCCGCAGGTTGCTGAAGATGCTCGGGTGACGGTTCCTCCACGGAGCATCTCCTCGGTGGTGCCAGCAGCTCCTCGTGGTCGTGGTCGCTGGCCCTTTAAGAGCAGCGGGAGGAGGAAGAGGAGGAGGAGGAGGCGCGCAGCATCTTGGCTGCGGTGTTTTTGTCTCCCTGTCAGTGAGCGCTCCTGGGCCGAGGCGGCTGCAAGGATTTCCAGAGGGCAGGTAAGAAGAGCAGCGAGGACATTTAAGTGGACTGAAAGACAACTTGCATTTGTGTTATTGTCTTTGCAGCCTCGGTGGTCTTTCCTTTGGTTTGACCGTGTTTTGTAGCGGCGCGTCAGCTGAGCCTCCTTCCTGCGAGTGTGACTTCTTTTGTGAAGCGTCGGTCTCTCTGCTCACTCCTCCCGGGCTTCTCTCCGCCAACTAACGGCTCCTTTTGCCCTCCTAAACCCGCATTTTTGACCCGTGTTCCCCCGCGGAGCTCAGTGTGCCTTTGTTCCTTCTAATTTCACATCAGCGTTTTCCCCTCAGGCGTCGGTCAGTCTCATATTCGCTCCTCCGGTGCGTGTCTTTTTGTTGAGAGCATCAGTGGAGGCTCGGGCAGCGCCGTGAACGGAAAAAGCCTTTATTATCACCACTAGAAACGCACTGGTTTGAACTCTAATGCAGCTGAAAGTGCTTTATTGTGATAGCTGTGATTTTCTGGATTTAATGCACATTATCTCGGGCAAAAGACTATTTTGCCCGAGAGATTATTTTTATAGATATATTTGTATAAACGTGTTTACTATTTTTCATATACAATAGTTAATATAAGAAAAATGCATTCTTTGTTTACCTTTTTCAACAAGGGTTATAATTTAACTTGATCAAAGTTGGAGTTTCACAGTTGCAGCCACAGTGTCACACTTGGTTTAAGGGTTGGAATTAGGTGAAGAAGTTGTGATGGTTAAGGTTAGAGTGATGGGTTAGGGAATGCATTATGTCTATGAGTGTCCTCACTATGTATGCTGTACATACGGAATATGTGTATACTGGTATATGTGACCTCTTGAGGACCTTTTCAGGCATAAACACTGACCTGGTCAGAACCAGTACAGTCCTCAACAAGATCAAAACCTGGTCTTACTAAGGCAGAATCTCATTTGAGAGGAACTTGTTAAGTTTAGGGCCTAGGTTTACATTGTGGTTAGGGTTAGGCATTAACTGGTTAGGGTTATAGTTAAGGCTTTGGTTTGGCCGTCCAAAGGCATGGAAGTCAGTGAGATTCCTTACAAGAATAGCTATGCTAACCAGTGTATGTGTGTGTGTTCTTGTACTTGCTGCAGAGTGAGGACCAAAATTCGTATAATTCCTACAAAGTGTGGACATTTTGTCTGGTCCTCACTTCTTTAATGGGCTTTTTCAGGGTTAAGACTTGGTTTTAGGGTTAGGGTTAGAATTGGGTTTTGGTTAGGGTTAGGCATCTAGTTGTGATGGTTAAGGTTAGGGTAAGGGGAATGTATTATGTCTATGAGGGTCCTCACTCTGATAGAAGCGCAAACACGTGTGTGTTTTCCTCTGTTTTATCAGACATAACCAGCAGAACACATGTAGTTTTTGTGTGCATTTGCCCTTTATTGTGAAACTTTTCCCTCAAGCCTCACACATGTGCTGCAGCAAATGTGACAGAAAAAATATAATAGAAAAGGAAGAGGGGAAAGTGAATAGCTGGAGACTGTTGTAAGGACTCCGGGGAGAGGGTGGGTCTGTGCACTGCATTCTGCAAAGTTTCTATTAGTTCCAGATGTTCATCATCAGCTTCTCGCTGCCTCACAGTTGCTCATCTGAAGCTGGTCAGTGGTCAGTGGTCAGTCCAAGGGTGTTTACAGCCTCAGGAGATGTTAGGGATATTGTGTGTGTCAGCAAGAAAGGAGCAAACAAGTCTGAAAACCCAAATGATTCACATTTTAGGGGAAATGCTGCGTTATCTTCAGGGTCTTGGTGGCTTTGATGGATTTTCTTTAATATACTTCTAAGTAGGAACTTGAAAGGAGGGATAAAACGCATGAATTAAAGCAACATGGTGTCACTTTATTTGAAATAATGAAATAACAGGATGAAAAGAATAGTTTTTGACTTGCAGCACCCTGAACCTCTGTCCTTGCTCTGTGGAGTGAAGCGAGCAGTAAGGAACACTGTGAGAAATGCATATTCTGACAGCTTCTCACACTTTTAGATTGTTTGTTGAGTGAATTTAGTCTCAGGCTCTGACAATAAATCTAGGAGAAACTTTTCCAGTGCCTTACGATAAATTATCCAACCACGGTGCAGGAGGCCACGAAGAGGCAGTCCTTTTTTCTCCTCGAGGTTAGGTTGTCGGTGAATAAATATCCCCCCTTCAAAGTTGGCGGGAGGAAGGGTGATACTTAAGGCAGCAGTGGACGCAAAGATTGACAAAAGCCAGTCAGTGCTTTTGTAGCACTGCTCTTCTTTTACCCCTTTTTTGGCGTATCCACATTAATGGGACTGGAAATGATTGTCGCTTTAGGAATTCTGGGATCTTTTCAGCTCCTACTTCAGGGAAGGGACATTTATGAGTTCAGAAAAACCTTGAGGGATGCAAGGTTGCTCCGAATGGCCATTACGCAGATGTAACATGGGCTTGGGTGGTTCGTTGGCCGGGAACTCCCCTTTGGCTGGATCAGTGTTTTCCAAACTTCCACTCACAGGACTCCCTTTTTAAGGATGGCAAGCTGTCCTGACCCAAATCACATTATGAATCATGACAAGAGAAAAATGTATGGCCATATCATCATTTTGAATTGGTAAAAGGATAATTTCCATAAAATGTTAGTAAAAATGTCATTTTATGCATTTTATTTAAATGTGTACACGTAAATCTTAATGATCCATCTATGGGTCCCGACCCAGACTTTGGGAATCTCTGGTCTTGACTGTGTAATAACCTGTTTCTAAAATAGCTTGGTCTGGAAACACCCAGTGACAAATCAGAATCAGGCCCAGCCAATTCAAGACTGATCCAGAACCAAGATTAAGAATGGCTCACTACCACTTTTTCAAGTCTAATGACAATCCAGCCTTGAGTATCTTCTGATACCAGTGTGAATCCAGTTTCTGTTGTTTACCTTTTTTCAGTCAGTGCTTCACGAAGCATTTAATACATTTTTGCTGCTTTGACCATGACCGACCGAGTGACGCCCCATCTCTAAATGAGATAAGTTAAAAAATCTCAGAACTTATTTAAAATGATATAATGCTCGTAAATATATACGTGAGACGGAACGTCACGTCTCATGACGTGTGTGACAGACAGTGTGTGCGGATTCATCAGTAAACACATCAGATGTTGTTTCGTTGAAGGACATGCAGAACTTGGCAGGATGTGGGGGTGAAGTCATCAGGCTGGTGACACGACATTATACTGTACAATACGCCACTGTGCTGCTGTGTGTGTTAAATCACGGTACTAGATTGTAAAGCAGATGGATTTGGACAGGATGGACTCTGTCCTGTCGTTCATGCCATCACGTGTGAATGTGTGGTCCTTGGCTCCTACAGTGTGTATAACATAGCGTGTTATATGTAATTTGCAATCCAGTTCACTTTGTTTTTGACACAAAAGTCCACATCAAGTTAAAATAACAGTGAGATAAACAGAATAACAGTGAACCTTGTGCCCTTTTGTCGGCTTAATTTAGAAGATTATGACAGAATCTGTCAACTGATTTGGTGTGGGAATCGCCACGAGACACAACGAGATGATATTTTAGTCACAATACAATAGCATCATGATATTGTGATATACTGAGTATTTGCAAAATCATATCTTGTGATATACTCGCATAACTCTAGTGAGAGTAAGCACCATCTAGTGGAGTAAAACGTCAATTTATTTTTTTTATGCTAATCCACAAGAAGTGGAACGTTTATTTGTAACATCAATTAAAAAAATTATATGCCTCAAAAATATATTTCACTGTATCGCTTTGTTTCCCCCATCCCAACAATTGACCATACATTTACTTCCTTAACTTCGCATGGAAAATGGAACCTTTCAGCACATTTTGTGTAATATTTAATTATCAGCAAATACCAATTATATCCCATCCTGCACACAGGAAGTGATTTTTTTTTTTTTAAATGTGAAGACAGACTGATGCACCAGCAAGATTGCGATACCACTGACTTTGAAGAAAAACGTCAGCAGTGAAATCTACTGCTTTGTTTGATGGTATAAACGCGTCTTCTCCGCGCCCACCCCGCGCTGCTGCTCTATACACAAACGCTCCCTCAGTCTGGTCTGATAGTTTTGCTTGACAGAGTCTGTTTTCACATGAAGGACGCAGCAAACAAATAGTGTTACATTGTTTCTCTTCACAAAGACCAAGCAGAGGCAGAAGAATAATAATAATAATGGTACATACCATTTACATCCGGAGATACAAGTCAGAAATGGGAGTGACGTCACCTTTCGAGTTGATCGTATTCCAGTTGAAAAGTCAGGAAAAACTTGGACACAAACGTATCTAGGGCTAGCCATTGTTCGCAGTAGTAGTCGTTAACAACGCTATAGGCATTGTTTGTTTTACACACCAACTGTGCAGCAACATGTGTACATCTGACTTGATGTGGAATAAATAACAAAGAAGTGCAATGAACAGTAAAAGCAGTTGTGTATTTTTACCATTGACATGAGTGGACATCTTGGGATCCCATGCCAGGGTTTGTAAAGTTGCTCTGACTTTCGGACTACAACTGGAGTGCACCATTACATCAGTACATCTCAGAAAGTCAGAAAGTCCTCATATTGCTTAACACTGAGGCAAAAAAGATTTGAACACATTAACTTTAACGATGGCAGAATAAGTTGCTGTGTAATATTTTTTCGTTCAAAGTGGACCGAATAAAGTGGCAACTGTGAAACTCCCTCACTGTTTTCAGTTTCGGTGAGTGACAGTGTAATAACAGTGAAAACTGACTCTTGCTCACTGGGACCCCTGGACTCCCCAGGCTGCAGATTTGAGGAATTCCTGATCCAGTTATCCTACACTTTTTTTTCTCCCCCTTTTCTCCTGAGCTGGAATGTGATTGTCTCATTCCAGCGTTTGGATGCAGGGTTTCTGCGATGGAATGCAGGGCTGTAAACCCCATTTGCACACGAGGCCACACGCCGGGCACCTAAATGGTTTAGCGAGGGCTAATGAAATTACACCCTGAACCTGTACAAGACTGTCTGTCACTGTCAAATGCTGATTAGCTGTTGTGGACAGTTTTACTGCATGATGAAGTGACTGCTCTGTTACAACAGTAGACAGTACTTATTGGATGATTGGTCACTTAAAATGTGCGTTTTCTGTGTTCAAATTAGGCTTAAAACCCACCATTTCCTGAAAACACAAGATCATTTCAAGACAGTTTAAAAGGTTTTGTGGAAATGTGGATTAGTGTAAGGATTAAGGCTGTTAAATATTGGAAAAAACAGACTTTGCGATATTTCTTTCTGAGATATAGTTACAATATGAAAAAAAATGCTGGAAATTAAATGTATGAATGTTATAATTGTATGGATATTTTTTATTTTTTTTCCCCGTGCCCAACTGTAGAGATCATTTAGTGTCTTTTATAGTGAAATAATAGTTTTGATGTTTACATTTAGCACCAAATTAATTTTTTTTGTCTCATCACTCATTTTCACCTCGTCATCTGCTGAAACTGAAACTCATGAAACCATGTGATTGTTTTTTTTTTTTAATAAAAGCGAGAACTGTGCGAGTTTTGTTTGAATATAATTACAAAGTTATAGTTTGACTTGTTTGATCCTAGTTTAACCTCCGCTCCAATCATCAGCCCTGCGATGCCTCTCTTGCAGATGCGTGCATAGTCTTCTGTTTACTTTGGTTGCTTTTTGACTGACTTTTACGACAATGTTTTTCTCTTTTTCAGAAAGGTTTCTGTAAACCCTCGACTTGTGCGTGAAAATCCCAGTAGATCAGCACTTCTGAAATCTTCATGCAAGCAAGTCTGACTTGCTTAAGCACTTATCAATCTGATTTAATCCGAGCAGTGAGGATTAGTACTCCTGCTTAACTATATTGACTGGGGGGGAACCTGAACCTTAGAAAAGTCACAGTCTGTCAAGTGAAGGACATGCTTTTTTCTGCCTGGGTTTTGTCGTTTTCAGGCACATGCTCAGTCTTTAGGTCAACATCTCTCCTAGAATCAGGAAGCAATTGATAAGATCCATGAGAAGGAACCACTTAGGCAGATCGCCACCTCAGTGAGTGAGATTACTTCCTGTGTTCTGCTGTGCCATCCACTTAGTACCACGACACATAATCAGCTTTAACCTTAGCTCTACGAGGCTTCAACCGGATCTGACTGCTGTCTGGACTTGGTCTTCCTCCCAGCAGGCTCCTCACAACTGTGCAGAGTTCAGCACCTTCTCTGCTCGGCGTCATCCTTAATCCTCCACCTCCACTGCTGAACAGGAATTCTCTCCCAATTCCTTTTATTAAATTTTTTTTTGGTCTCTCTTTCCGGTGCCGCCGCTTACCGCCCAGCAGTTCCACCCTCGCTCAGTTTCCTGTTAGAGGTCAGCACAATGACCAATAGCAGACTGTGAAAGTGTTTCCTCTGCTCCTGTTCCAGGAGTAATTTGAGCTGCCATGGCCCCTCCCTTTGGCCATGTACACCAGGCTGCTCCAGCCCATGGCCGCCTGCTCCTTCATACCACCACTCACTCCATAATGTAAAAAACAGGGATTTTTCCTGAAAGGCAGACAAACCAGGAGGACTGACTGAGTTTGGAGCCCAAATAAGCGAAGCTAAAATGCCTCATTTCACCCAGTATGTTTTTATTCACAGCTTGAGGTCCAGTGTGTCTCCTCTTAGAGGATTTATAGGCAGACAAATACCCATGAGTATGTTTTTTAAAAGTGTATAATCACTTTAAATTTAAAAAAAAATAATAATTTGGTTTTTGTTTTATATGTATTTTAGTCAAGGAGCTTGCCTTACAGAGGCGGCCATCTTGCAGTGCCCTGTTACGACCGCAGCCCAAACAGACAAACCAGCCAAAGTGGGTTTAAGTTTTGAAGCAGAAGCTTATTATGCAAACAAACAGGAAACAGTATCCTTTCTGGTATTCAAAGTTTAAGTAAAGCCATTTAACTGCCATTAAACCATTGTCTTTGTCCCAGTATGCAAGTTCTAGTGGGAAAGACGTTCCACCTCCAGTACTCTAGGTGGCAGCTTGTCAGTTTTAGGCATTTTCTGGTTGACCCATTACGTCACAGTGTACACAGTGTGTGTCTGTGGTCACGTGTGCTCAAACTCATAATTTCATTCCAATATTGGCAATTCCTCATCAGGAGTTCTTTTGTATGTCCTTATTATTTTGAGTGCTGAGTTGTACATATGTGTGTACCAGCGTATTTTCTTACAAAACCTTAATGGTTACCACCTCCTTCATGGTCACAAACTGGAGGTGTTTGCATAGGGTCTGCACGGCCCATCCTGGAAAAATCACGGATCAGGACATTTACATCACGCATCACTTAGCAGACGTCTATAGACATGCAAAAGTTTGTTCCAGCCCTTAATCTGACAATGCACAAATTTGGTCTCCTTGTCTGTCCAAAAATGCACGGGTCAGGATTTCACCACATTTTTCTTCTTCTGTGGTCCATTTCAGCGTAACAATATCAGTTGGACTAACCTGTATTTTAAAAGTCTGTTTTTGGCAAGACTAACACACCAATTTAAAAATGTACTTCCTGTAAACATACTGTATGTTGAGGTGACATCATCTGGCTGGTTCATGGTTACACATGACCAAGGCCCCGTCTATCAAAGAGTGTGACATGCACGGCTCAGCCACATTGTGCCTGGTGACAAACGGCTGTTGTTGCGTGTACATTTAGAATCCTGCTGCTCTTGAGGAGAGAAGTTTGTTGTAATAATTTTGTCCCTGATTTATTATTCATTCAGGACCAGTTGGCTGAATGAAGCCATCTGTGCTGTGGAGTGAGGAGGAGGAGGAGGGAGACAAAGAAGTCTTTACAGATGAATCGATAAGTGTGTCTCTTGGTGTGATGCTGATGAAACACTTTAAACTCTATTGCACGTCTATGTTAAAGCTCCTGCGGCCTCTTATTTACATTGAAAAAACTTTGAAGGACAAGAATGGGCTTTTTTTAGTGAAACAAAGTGAAGTTTCTCAGTAGGATTCTCTATTGTCGGTCTATTTTTGGGGAGTGGAATGCACAAATGATGGTAATCTTCTAGGCGGAGCCATTTAAGATTATGAGCACAGTTCCTTTGAAATCTTATTTGTTTTGAGCAGTTCTATGTGATCTCTCATTCAGGCATTACCATAACCGACTACGACTAGGAGCAGGGTTTGCAGTGATTCATACTGGTGGAGTTCAAATCTGAAAACACTCAGAGAAGTTTCCATCTTAAACTCTGAACAGCATTGATTTTCTCTTCTCCCCGCTCTTCTGGGAGTTTTGCCTTTCTTTCCTCACATTCCCACTTTCCCTCCCTCACGTTACTGTACTGCTCTCCCTGCTCTCTCCCTCCTTTACCCCTGCTCCTGTTCTCACTCCTTATTCTTATTTACATGCTCCTTCTTCTTGTTACTCTTTTCTCCTGTGCTGGGAGGAAGTGACTGGGTTGTTTCTGGATCCCAGGGGAATAGAGAGAAGGATCTGCCTTTCCTGTAACCCTTTATTCATCAAACTGCACAGGGATAAGGCAACAGGATTTTCACTGTCAGTTCTAGAGCTCTAAATCTGATCCGATACGATACGACTTTATTGTCAGAACGCCTGAAATTTATCTTGCAACACAGCAGCTTATTTGCAAAACAAACGGGGTCAGAGAAAACGTACAGACATTAAACAATACAAATGCCCATGAACCACAGACACAAAACACACACACATTCTAAGATGGAGAGAAGAATCAAATTTCCATTAGTTTCAAGATTGACTGGTGTACAAAGGCATTTTTTCAGTCTAACCTTATTGAATTGTGGAACCTCTGTACGTCTGTCCAGATGGTAATAGTTTGTATTCATGGTTAGGGTCAGAGGCAACATGTTATTGTGGTAGGAGGATTCATAAAGTTTTTCAATTGGTCAAATACTGGTAAAAATCACTGGATCAGATATTGAAGTATGGAATCATTAGAAACCTACAGCTGCCATCAAGATTATTCAATCCCCGTTACATTTTAGGTTTAGGGGCAAAATTCAAAATTATTCAGGAGTTGGCAACAAGCAAATTACACAAGAGCAGTTTAAATAGTTAAATAAATCTAATATTACAAGGATTTTGTCCAAATTCAACGCAGAATCCAACTTTCAGTATCATATAAATGCTTCAGTTAGCACAGGTGACAAATGCCTGCCATTTTTATAATGGCAACTAAGGATTATTTTCACAATCGAGTAGACGATTGATTATTGATTGATCATCTGGTCCATAAAATGCCAAAAATGATCAGTGTTCCTCAAATCTGTAAAGGATGATGATGTTCTCAATAGTCTTGTTTTCTCCACAGACCAAAATGATGAGTTGCAATGATTTATTTGTTATAAGGAGCAAAGAAACCAGAAAATATTCACATTTAAGAAGCCGAGAAGTCAGAAAATTTGTTTTAAATCTTAAAAAGAAAACACTTAAACCAATTAATTGCGCATTAAAATAGCTGATTAATAATCAGTGAATCAAGTAATAGTATCAAACCAGCTGAACAGTTCTCGACAAAACTGCAAAGTTGGTAATTTTCATAGAAATATTTTTGTGAAACTATAAGATGAAATAAAACAACAGTAAATACCCAGCATAAATTAGCTAGAGCTGCAACGATTATTCGATTAATTGATTCTTAATCCATTACTAAATTAATTGTCAACTATTTTGATAATGGATAAAACAAGTCATTCGAGAACATCATCATTTCCAGGTTTTATAAATACCTATCAACATTTTTCAATTGGTCATTTTTGCGACCAAACAAGAAATGATTGACAGATTAATCAAGTTGGAAAAATAATTGTTTGTTGCAGCCTTAATTACCTTAATTAATTAACATTTGCCTATGTTTTAACGCACCACTTAAATTAACATTTTGAGTTTCTTAACCTCTACACAAGTGCACAATAACAACACATATAGTCACACACATGCACATGAAGGATGCTCCTGTAGACCCTGCTACAGCAGTAGGGCCATCACACCAGGTAAAGAAAGTGTCTTAAATAATAATAACGCACAGGGACACAACAGAAGTGTTGTGAAGTCATCCCTAGTTTAACAACACGCTTTAGCTTGTGATGTATGAACCACATGCTCGTTCAGTTTGAGCCATCATCAGGGAAAAAAATTGCTCTGATTTATCCTCGCAAATAAAGACGATTTAAAAACAGCTAAATCATTTTATCCGTCACATCATCGCTGCCCTTACCTGAATAAATCAGCTTTAAAGTTGCAGCTCTGTGTGCGTGTGTGTGTGTGTGTGTGGGAGTCTCCAGGCCTGGGACTGTGTTGGTGTGTGAGGACTTGATGAGGGTCTGTGAGTTTTCATCTGTGCTGCGTGGGAGTCGAGTCGAGTTCAATGTTTGGCATTTATTTCGCTCAAGTATTCGCCGTCCCACAGCCAACGCGGACTTCTGGCCGAAGAGGTGCACATCGCATGACACCCAGGTCGGTCTTTAATCCCTTCCTGTGAGAGAGAGAGAGGGGTTTCTGGCATTGATGTGTCAAGGTGTCATAATCTGATGCGGATGTCTTCGCGCTTACGTGTGTTTTGATCAGTATATGTTATATAACCAGTTCTCGGAGGCTTAGGTCGCTTTGGGAATCCACACGTCATCTTTGCTCCTCGTGTTTCCACTTTCTGTCAGTGTGTTGGTCCTCAAACAGCACTTTATCAACTGTTTGTTTGTTTTGAGGCAAATGTCCTTGCCACACACTCGCACACACACACACACACACACACACACACAGTGTCTCTCTGTCACTCTCTCTCTCTCTGGTTGCCCCTCCTTGCTTTATATTAGAACCAGCTGTGGAGCCAGAGGCTGAATGAATGGCTCTTTGTGATTTGGCCATCGTTCCAGTCTTAAAGGTCTGTTTCCCCCCCCCACCACCACCTCTCTGCCCCTCCACCCCATGTTATTGGCATGACAACAATATGAAACAACGACCTGAACAACAGCGTGTCTTGTTATGATGTTATGCAAAAGGTTACAGTGTTTTCTGAGGCTGCGAGACCCTCCGACAAAATGTCCTCCTCTCGTCTGCTCTGTCTCTCTCACACACACACACACACACACACACACATCAGCGTCTCTGAGCAGCTGCTGCCGACACATGAGAATCAGCAGACGTAAGTCATGCAGCTTATCTGGAGGACAAGTCTGTGTTTTCCTCACGTTGGAGTCTTACAGTAATATAGTAATTTTACAGTCCCCCCCCCCTTTTTTTTTTCTTTCCAAAACGAAGCTACAAATCATACTGTGGAAAGAAATATTACAAATTCAGAGCAAAAACGGTTTTTAAAAACCTCCACAAAGTTTACAAAGTTAAGAGAACAACGTTATAATAGAGAACAAGGCTGAACATTTTAGTGTTTCAATTTGACACAAAGCAGTAAGTAAATCATCAAGACTGCAAATTTTTGTCATCCTGTGCCTGTGTTGCTGGTGACATTCCCATGCTGCACACAGGAAGTAGTTCTGCAAACAGGAAACACAAATAGGTGTCCACAAAAAGTTTCAGAAGTTCAAAAAACGTGATCGCTCAGCAGTTTGACAGAATAAACTCATCTTGTCCCCGCCCGCCTCTGTGCTGCTGCTGTATACACACAAACGCTCCTTCAGTCAGGTGACAGGTCTGATAGTATTGCTTGACAGAGCCTGTGTAGCCTGAAGGAGGAAAGGTGATAGGAGGTTTTATATAATTTACTTTTTACTTTAATTTATTAAAAACTTATTAATTTATTTTATATATTTTATAGTATTTTAGTTTTACTGTACAGCACTTTGGACAACTGTGTTGTTTTTTAAATGTGCTCTATTAATAAAGTGGATTGGATTGGGAATCTGATGCAGGCAGGTTGATCCAAAACCTGACAGAAAAAAAGTCCCCTTGTTTTTAAATATATTTAAATGTTTAAATCAATTCTAAAGCTAACCGAGAGCTGATAACAAACACACACAGTTGGGCTGTGTTTCTCACGATTTGACGATGAATATCTTGTCAGATTCCATGTTGCATCCGCAGTTTTTTTATGGCTCAATCTAAACTGTCAAATAAATATGAAGTCATCTTACTTATAAATGAAATTTGTGAAAAATGAAAAAAACCAATGCTTCTACAATGGAGCTGCAGCTTCAAGCAACTTGAAAAACAACAAGACCAATAACGTGTTGTCACTGCGTTGATGCTGAATCATACATGTCTGCACCGCGATGCATCTTCAACAATTATTTTCCCCGAGAACACTGTGTGTGTTTGAGTGTGTAGCAAGGACTAGATTTGGCTGTTCCCACCGAACTGGAGGGTGTGTGCTTGTGTCTGCTGTTGTTTTTTGTGGGGATGCATTTGTGAGGCAAGAAAACACCAAACATTGCCCAATCAAGTGGCAGGGAGACTCCCAGCCTTGAATTGATTACGGAGCCTTGAACTGGAGAAAGGAATGAGGGTGGGTTTGGTGTAAACAGCTGGAAGGGAAGGCGATATTCCGTGCACGGATTAGTCTTCATCCAGGCTGCGGTGCGAGGAGGTCGGTCATCCTCTGGCATCTCATGAGGGTATATTGTTCACATCCGGTTTGTCAGTTAAAACCACAGGAATGCTTTCTGGCTTTTGCAACCTGTGTTTATAGTCTTGCAGGGGCCGCTCTTTTGCAACCTGTCATAACTCTGTTTTTGTCTCAGTGAGTGTCAAACAGAGCTACACACCTTTGAACGGGTGATTAAACCCACTCCTCTGCGACTCCCAGTGCCTGATTTGGAAAAATACCAAGAAGTGGGCTGAGAGCGGAGTGAGGGACAACGGGGAGAAGTGCAGGGTTTGTGGTTTGGTTGTGAGACGAGCCTCTCAATGGAGACAGAAAGACAGCTCTGGCGTTCATGAAAGGGAAGAGGAGTCTGGGACAAAGGGTCTCGCTTTGATTGGACAAGAGTGTGATTAAAGAGTGTACCAGTGATGCAAGAGGAGCGTAAAGGTCCACGTATACACCATTTATGTCCATCCGTCTCAAACGTTATCTCCGTCACTACCCTACATAGTTCCGTGCATATTTTGTGTTGGTATGGATACGTCCTCTAGAGGGCAGTGCCGAGTACCAAGTGTGAGTCATCAACAAACATGGTCGACTGTTGCAAAGTCACCAAAACTTTATTGTGCTTGATCCGAAATAGACTGAAACACAAGCGGGCTTTGCGGCGGTGGAACGTAAGACCGTTGAATGTACAGCAAGTCGTCGCATTAATGGGGAATATTACTCAATGGTGTTGTCGACGAGGGAGATCGATAATGAGCAACATTGTCTGCCGCAAGTTTTAACAGCTTGGTTCAATGAATAGAGCGTTTCATTCTTCACCATCTCTTTTAAAAGCCCTCATAGATGCTTCATCTTTGTTTTCCTGACTGATTAGACTCTTGACCCTATACTGCCCCCCACAGTTTCCGGTGGTATTGCCCTGTTTAAACGCAAAGAACGGACAGAAGGCGCTGTCCATTTCCCTCTCCGTCTTTTGCGTAGAATATAAGAAAGCCACTATGTTTATATGGGCACAAGTAAGCAGAATAATCTGACGCAGACAAACTTCATTCTGAATGAGAGGCCTGGTATATGCTCATGTCATCATTCAGATTGGTGTTTATATAAACAGATCATGACTTCCTGGTTCGGTGCAATCACATGTCGGTTCCATGTCCAGTAAATGTGACGTGTTTTTCCTTTTTGTTATGTCTGTGTTTCTATTCCAAAAAACAATAATGACCACACATGAAAGTCACAGATGCAGAAAAGGAAAATGAGACAGATAGTGGAAGGCGAGAGGACAAGCAGACGTGTGCAGCTTTTGTTTACTTCGGAAGCTTCTTCTTCTGTTTCTATTTCTGGAGAATTAAACAACACATGTCAAAATAGTCCATTCTGACCGAACGGTCAAACCACAGTCGGATCATTTAATGCGAAAGAATCTTCGGAATGAAGAATTGTTGCACATGTAAGCAAGTATTGAGTATCATGTACAACATACATGATTTCAATACTTTGAGATTTGCACCTGGATCAACAAATGACATGTACAGGATACACATGTCCACTGTTTTTGTAAGCGGTTTAACGGTTTTTACCCTGGTCTCCCGATGACTCGTCTGTGCTCAGCTGTGGCTTCCAAAGTTCACGCTCCTTTCGTTCTCCTCCTGCAGGTGCTGCTGACTGTGACTGAGCAAGTGAGGAAGAGCCTGGGGAGGAGAGATCCCATCCTTGTGGTGCGAGCAGCTGGTATGAAGTGGAAAATAAACCCCACCCTCTTAATTCACAAAACATCCCCGAGCTCGAGCAGAATAGCAATCCCCAAAGTCAGAAGGAGAGCGCGAGAGAGGGAGTCAGTGAAGCAGTGGAAAAATTCATAACGATCTTCTCTGAGTGGTGGGAAGTATTTCTGACTTAGCATTACTGAGGTTTAGTCCTTTGTCATGGCAATAATAACTAGCTGACTCAACGAATGGCAGACTTGAGTTTGATGAATGTGGCTGAACTGACCTCCAGAGTGAGGCCTGGCATTTTAGATTTCTCTCCAGGGTGGTCGCAGTCCTCTGATACTCCAAAGAATCTGCAGTGTACACAGACTGTAAATCAAATCCCCCTTTTTTTTTAATCCCCCACATACTCGTCTGCAAAACACGGGCCATAAATAAATGATCCCGAATCTTCCTTGTATGTACAATGTGCAGACGACTCAACTCCCCTTTCTCCTTGTCCGATATCACAACCTCGAGCATTCGCCACGTCTAATCCGGAATTCAGATATCCTTTCAAACATAAGGGAGAAACTTCAATCTAAAACTTTAAAATCCCATTCAAGGTCAAATTATACAGCCTCGAAGTGCAACAGACTATGTGAATGAATTAGCACGTGGTCCGACAGAGGGCGCTGTGAGCACAGCTTGGCCTCGGATCCATTTTGGATGCCCTCGTGGCCCATCAGAAAAATAAATCAGTGATGTGATTTTTTTTTTTTTTTTTTTTCTGACACCAAAGCGTCTGAAAAGTGGCTTGTCATAATGATTTATTTTGAAGTGCCACAAGGGGGAGCCAGCAACTTACCAACTTACCAGTCATTCAAGAAAGTCATGATTTACAGTATTACCATCATAAGATTCTTCATTTTCACTTCAAAATGCTTTTGTATCATCAGTAATGTTTTTTGTGACATTAGTAAGATTTTTTGGGTTTTTTTTTTTTAATATTACGAGATTTTCAAAATAAATGTGCTCATAAACGGACTACACAAATTTTCTGAAATCTTATAGGAACAAAATAAAGATTTTGTTCCTTTAAGACGAGATTATGAAAAGAAGTCACTGCCCTTTTATGTTAAGGAATTTAAAAATATATAAAATATAATATTGTGACTCGAAATTCATTTAATTGGCATAATCCTGTCAGAAAATATTCACATCGTCCCATGCCTGGTAAAATAAGAGCTGAATAATTTAAATAATTTTTCTAAAAGATAACTTATTATTTGCAATGTGTGCATTATGTTTGCTAACGACTATTTTTGTCATCAGTTAACCTATTGATTATGTTCTAGATTAATTAAGTTCTTGTTTAATCTGTAAAATGTCAGAAAATGATGACAGTTGATTCCCAAACCTTGAAATGATGATGATCTCAAATGTCAAATGTCTCATTTTAATGATTTCTTTGGTATATGAAGCATTTTAGAAGCTGAAAAATCAGTACGCTTGTTTTAATTATTTAAAAAACTGATTCTTCGCGTATCAAAATAGTTGACGATTCATTTAGTAATTGATTAATTGAATAATCGTTGCAGCTCTCGTGTGCATTACACTTTTTTTTTTAAAATATAATTTGTCATAGAACATAGGACAGTTTTCTGAACGATTAAATTGCAGCCATTGCCATTTGCTAACGGCGTCGTTTCAAAGTGCGATTTCAGTTTAAAAACACACAGTCATTCAGCCCCAGCACAAAGTCAGTCTCATTTTTGTTGTTCAGTTCCTGTATGTAATGCAGTTATTCTCCTGACAGTTTCCAGGACATACTACAGACGTGTAATTTGTGCTGGATGACCTGTATCTTACCCCCCCGAGGGTTGTCTTAATCTTAATAGCAGGGAATGGTGGGAGTGAACCAGGCGATGTCAACTTCCTTCAGTGTGGTATGCAGCAGTATGGGGAGGTAAAGGGGCGGGGGGGGGTGAAATGGCGGCAGGACATTAGTCCAGGATGAAGCTGGACGGATAGAGTCGTCTGAAGAATGCAAGTGTGCACACACTGGTTTCTGTTTAGCTGTCGCATCAAAGGGACTCTGTCTGAGAGCTGAGGGAGAGATGGAGGGAGGAAAGTCGACCGCACCGCAATCATATGGGGAATGTGTACATGCTGGGTAACACATCCAAAACACCCAGTCAGCCACTGTTGGAGAAGCAGATGTTGCAGCACTCTGGTGTGGGCGTCGTGAGTGGTTGATGTGGGAGGGATGGCATCCGGAGACGCAGCGAGGGAAGGAGACATTTGAATTAGAGAATAATGACACGAGTGTGAGAGTGAAGATGTAATTTGAAAGAGGAGAAAACTCTGTTTGGGAGTTCAAAGGTTTTGCCCGTGCCGTCCGTCATGTCTGAGTTGCCGGGATGTTTGGTACGCTAAACTGCAGACTCTAATTATATCTCATCGACTGTCCTCTGTCAGCGCCGCTGTCCTCCGCCCTCCTGCCTCTCACACACACACACACACACAAACACACAGGTCCACGCAGCTGTCCTTTTAAAGACCTTGCATTTACTGTCATTCATTTGAAAAGTCCTCGCCTCAATTCAAATCTTAACCCTAAACTTAGCTCGTTCTTCAGTAATGAGGCTTTTTTGGTCTTCATAAGGACTGCTGGTCCTGACAAGGTCAGCGTTTATGAGGTAACAAATACAAGAACACATACACACAGAGAGTTGTCTCGTTGGCCTGCTCTCTGTCCTGCTCTCACGTTCCCACACATGTATTCATACCCGCGCTGTGTGGCATGCAGCACATAATCAGTCCGACACTTTTGCTCCATACTGGATATAAACAGACTGTCACGCGTTTGGCTCACAGCGAGCCAAAACCTTCCTCTTTAATGTTTCGTGGAACTGATCCAGATGAGTAAAGAAGAAAATAAATAAACCAAAGTATGTGCTTTTGTCCTCTTGTATGTTTTTTTGGATCCTGCAGGATTCCACCAGCACTCCCTAATTTTCTCTCTCCTATTTAATTGAGTATCTTAAGATTTACCTCTTGGATGTTTTTATAAATTCATTTTGTCTGGACTGATACAGAAGAAAACCATACTATCTTGGGGAATGGAGTAGTTTTTCTGCAACTTTTTGCTGGAAGTGCACAGCAGGACGAAAGCAGATTTCTAGTGATTTCCTTCTAACTGACCTCAGTTCAGGGTTCATTTGCTGACTATCATTAAAGCTTCACTGGGCAACATATTTGATTAATATTTCTATCATGTAAATCACGTTATCAAACACAGGGCAGTTTAGAGAGCGATGGCGCCTCCTAATATTGGATGGTTTTGTTCATCAAATACTCTAAACTCCAGCACATGAGAGTCAGTGAAAGTAATGCAGGTTTCACAGCATGTTGAGCTAATGGGAGCGGCAAATGAGATGCATTCAAAGACCATGGTAAATTTCATCACTTGTGCGGGATCTACGATGGTGTCCACTCATGTGTCATATATATATATTGTCGATTTTGTATGTTGTTGTCTTTAGATTCCTATATAATATATAGCCTGCCCTCCATCCAGGACCTGTATCTGTCCAGAGTCAGGAAACAGGCAGGTAAAATCTCTGCAGACCCAACACACCCTGGTCACAAACTGTTTACGCTTCTCCCCTCTGGGAGGCGCTACAGAACTCTGTACGCCAAAACATCCATATATATATATATTTATTTACCTATTCACCTTTTTAATCTGTTTGTGCAAAGAGAGCAAAGTGAAACCAGAGTCAAATTCCTACTGTGTGTTCACATACCTGGCGAATAAAAGTGATTCTGATTCTGATTCTGATATTCTGTGGAAGAAGAGCTGAAATTATTGATTGAGACCATTAAGTGAGAAGTAGGCTCAAATTCCTATAAACTTCCATTTAAACATTGTCTTTCAACCAGCAGAGGCGCCCGCTGGTGGTTATTTAGTATATTCTTATTTGTGGGTTGTTCTCATTTGGCTAACCAGAAGACTAGGTTTGGTTCACAATATCGGTTGTCCTTCCTCCTGAAATGCTATAATCACTACACCAGGGCAAATATTGATATTTTAATTAGCAAATGAGGGAACTCCCCGACAGTTTTATTCGCCAGTCATCCCATATTCACGTCTCTTCACAGCAGCGCTGCTCTAATGAATGAGGGAAACTTGGGTGGAAGTTACCTGGCTGAAGAAGAGGGAGTTTACAGCAGGGTAATTTTGTGATTTTTTTTTTTTTATGATGCTCCATCAGCGTTCAATAACTTTGTTCTTACGTTGTAAATAAATATAAAAATCCTGCACTTTTAACTTTTCACAGACGTTTTGTTTTCTTCAGTTAGACAGATACCGTGATGTGTCGCTATATGATTTTCTTGGAGTATATTGATCACCGCAGAATGTTATTGGTATCGTGGTCCATGTATCGCGTGTGTCGTATCGTATCGTGAAGCCCCCTGTGATTCCCACCCTTACAGGCGAATGTGTCCATCCATGTAAATGGTTAACCGCCTCGAAAAAAATCAGCTTTTTATCCACAATGGACCTGGTGTTTTGTGATCCATAAAATCCTATTTTTGGAAAAGGTCAGAGTAAAATAAAGTCTTCAAACATCACCCTTGCATTTTTGCACCAATATGTAACTTTAGGAAAACAATCCTGCTAGCTTTTTGTGTCACACATCTTCTCTATTTGGTGTATTTGGTGTGAAAGTTAATGCTGTGTTTTGAGAAAAGTTTTTAAGAACGGAAAAGGAAAAGGAAAAGGTTGTATCGGTAAAGAATAAGGCCTTGATAATCAGCTCTATTTTCTGACAGTCCTGCCTACTACAGCTTTAACTTACTTTACTTTTCACATTGTTTTTAGCCGCTTACATGACCTATACAAGTCAGTGAGTTTGAAGTTGTTAAGAAAGATTACGGGTTGCTTAATTTCACGGTATTTCCATGTCTTGTGTGGCAATCGTGGTATAAGTGGGTGATGAAGGGACACAGATAAGGGGAAATCACACTGTGACAATAGAGGAACTACAGGACCTCAGAAATACCAAGTCAATTTAGTCAGTGTTTCCATGTGTCCTAGTTTTCACAAACGAATCAACTCTGACCAGGGTCACAAGACGGATACAGAGAGAGAAAGTGAGAAAGAGAGAGGAGACTTGGTTAACTGTGAAGAAACAGAAAACCAGCCTTAAATCCAAGTAAACAAAGAATGTCCTTAAAAAATGAAAGTGTTGGTTTGCAGTCCAGACTTCTGATCTTAGACCTTTAAAGTCTCAACAGTGTGACGATGTTCAGCCGACTAAATCTGTGGACGGCTTAAACATTATTGTACATCCTCAGTTCCCACAAAGTGATGACCTAGAAAGTTAATCTTTTCCTAAGCAACGCAGAGGCACTGGCCTCTTTTTGTTTCTCTGTGTGAGAAAAAAAGAAAAGAGCAAAAAAGTCTTTTGTTTATAAAGCGTTCACATGCATTACGTCTGCTATGAAAAATGCATTGGAGTATATTCTTGGACGTTCACTGTGCTTTCTTTGTTAAAGTAATGAGCAAGTGAGTGTGGAAGGAAAGCAAGAGAGAGTGACCAGCTGAAAACTCCTGATCGTCAGCTGATGTTGAGTTTGAGGGGGGGGGGTGTGGAGAAAGTGAGGAGAGAAAGCCCAGAGTGTGTGTGTGTGTGTGTGTGTGTGTCACCTGATTTGAGACGATCGCGTGCACGGATGATTCCTAATAAGGTTGTAACTGAAAGTCTCAAACCTCTGTCCTGGGTTCAGCTGCCAGGAAAGTTCTTCTCTGAACATTTAGAGCAGAAACAAACACACAGTCAACTGTGACCAAAAAGTGAACGGGTAAAATTAGAGGCAGGGGAAGAAGAAAAGAAGGAGGGAGAAGTAGTGAGCGAAATGTTGCAACTGTTTTCTAAGCCATGACATGAAAAGAAGAGCAAGTTATGGCTCAAATTTGAGCCACATGTTGCGAAGTGTTCACATCTGTACAGTGTAAAATGTCCATGCAGGGGCGCTACAACGGGGTTGGCAAAGCAATGCAGACGAGGGGGTTGTGCGAGTCTTTGGCGACAACAATTTTGCAGAAAAAAAAAAAAATGAAATTCTATGACCTTCTATGTAGGCGAGACAACAGTGAGGTCATGGAAATCCCCTCGTGAGGCTGCATACCACAAACTCTCTGCTAAAAGATCTGTATTTTTAGAGCGTCAACATTTAACCATGAGGTTAAGTTGTGTTTCATGGAGTTAAAATAAGGCAGTGAAGGGGAATTACTGCTTTTGGTTTGGTGTTGGGGCCCCCAGGTCCCTTTTAACCCAGGGCCCCTCAAGTTCCTTGAACAGCCACTCTATTTTAAAGTTGTAACATTTATTGGCAGAAATTGAAAATATCACCCTCAAAATATGTTTGTATATCACTGTAACCACTTCCAAATAGCACTTGTTTGGTTTTCAGAGCCTGAGAATAAGCCTTTTATATGTACTGTCAATGAGGGCCACCATTTTCTGCAGCAAACCGAACAGACAAACCAAAGAGATAATGGTTTTCACATTTTGAAGTGCGAAAATCTATTTAATAGATTTGGACACTTTGGAACTTTAAGGAAATTTGAGTGTGCTTGATCATAATTAATTAACCATGTGTTTGTGTCTCCATAGGTGAGAGTTGGTGGATGACCGTTTGAAAACCAGCCACAGGCTCATAATGGCTCAGGTGCTGCATATGGACCCCGGCTTCCCAGGTGTTTATTACATATTAATGTAGTTATTTGGGAAACAATCGTACTTCTTATTACATTTTAACAATAAAATACTTTAAAAGTAATTAAATTGTTGTGCTGTCTCGACACAGAAGAGGTGAAGTTTTAGTTAAGTGCTTTGTTCAACTTTATGCCTAATGTGGAGGTAGTTTCACGCATAAATACTCAGGAGCCCAGAGTTAAAGCTCTTTTCTGAAGTCTGAGCCCAAGATTAGATGCAGATTTCCCTTTGTTTAAAGTTGATTTCCTTCCCCCTCAGGGAAACTCAACCCACCTGCTCCCTCTTCTCTGCACGGCAAAGAACAGGAGGCACCCTACTCAGTGGAGACCCCCTATGGCTACCGTCTGGACCTGGACTTCCTCAAATATGTTAACGACATAGAGAAGGGAAACACTATCAAGAAGGTTCCTATCCAGCGCCGGCCGCGCTACGGCTCCCTGCCCCGTGGCTACGGCTATGCCGGCTCCTGGTGGACGTCCACAGAGTCTTTGTGCTCCAACACCAGCATGGACAGCAGACACTCCTCCTTCTCCTACTGTGCTCCAGGCTACCACACATCACAGAGGCCCAACTTCAGCACAGCACGTGTGGAGAAGACCCTGCTGGACGCACGCAGGAAGCTGGAAGAGGAGAAAGAAGGACGTAGATTCTCCAACCTGGGCAGCATGCACAGCAGTGTCGCCGGTTCCAACACCTCCATCAGCAGCGCACAAAGCTTCAACCGGACCCAAGGTGGGGGAGGATCCTTCACTCCAATGAGTTCTGGCCTGTCCACCCCAGTGACGCCGACGCCAGCCCACCTGCAGCATGTCAGGGAGCAGATGGCCGCCGCACTCAGGAAGATTCGGGAGCTGGAGGAGCAGGTGAAGACCATCCCGGTGCTCCAGGTGAAAATATCTGTGCTGCAGGAGGAGAAGCGGCAGCTCAGCGTCCAGCTGAAGAGCCAGAAGTTCCTGGGCCACACTCTGGGTTTCAGTCGAGGTCGTACTCGTGGAGAACTTTATATCGACATCCCCGAAGAAGAGCTGAGCACTGGAGCAAAGAGCGGAAGCAAATTAGCAGGGCCACTGTCCCCCACCACACCCGAAGGCTCCAAACAAGACTCCGGGTGCGAGATTGAGGACACGGTTATTGTTGGTGGAGCCCGACCGGATGCAAAGCGGGAAGTGCGCACCATCGGAGTGGGACCAGAGAATTCGAGGGGCAGTCGTCAGGTGGGAGTCGGGGTTCGGGAGCAGGACCTGGGGTTGATGCCAGAGACGGAGGTTCTCAGGAGTCAAGTGGGTCAGCTAGAGGGAAAGCTAAAGAGGACAATGCAGGAGCTGCAGGCTGCTCAGCAGCAGGTCGCGTCGGTCCAGAAATCTCCTCAGGCGGAACATCCGGTCATGGCAACCAGCATGGGCTGGCAGGAGCCACAGGGCTGCAGCCTGCACACTCTGGTCAGCTTCACACAGCAGCCGCAGCAGAGGGAACAGAGGACTGTGGGGATCCAGGTGTACACGTCAGAGCAACCCACTGTGGTGGAGGTGGGAACGCTGCTGCGAGCAGAGACATGCAGCGCTCCCTCGCTTCAACCAGCCGGTGGAGAGTCAGAGAGCGGCCACAGAGAAGAGGCTGCAGGTCTGGATTCAGCTGGTAAAGTATCAGAGAGGCCGAGTCTCCGGTTTATTTCTTTTACCCAAACTTTTAAACGCAACAGGCCTTTTATAGCTTTTAAATATCCAGTGTCTGCTAAGTGTGACAGTGACTTTTGAGCTCCTGATGTTTTCTACCACTATCTGCCAAGTCGTTTTTTACATACTGAACTGGACTGTGCATCGTCAGTGTTTCAATTTGATATATTTCTGTTCTCCATTGTCTATAGTAATGCACATGTTCAGTTTTCATCAAATGTTTGGAAGATAAAAACATATTGATAATTATCATTATAAAATGTTGGATAATTAAGGTTAACCAGTTAATCGTGGCTTTAAATGTTTTGTGTCTGGAAGTGTGTTTGGACATTAAACGTTAAAGAAAATTATGTTTCAATATACAAAACTGAAATGTGAATTTAAACATTTTAACATATGAAAAGGAAATATCTGGTCCAGAAACAACAAAACTAATGCTTCTGCAGCCAGGCTACAACTTCAAAATCGTCCATGTCCACATCACCACACGTTTTAATTTTTTAGTAAAATTAAAATTAAAATGGTTGAAATAGCCAATGTGTTGTCTTAAAGTTGTGATTGTGAAGTTTGGAACTGATTGCAGTGTAATAATGATGAAAGATCAACACCAGCTGTGTTTATATTGGGCCCTTGTACAGTTCATCTAGCTTTCGCTGTGTTTTTTTTTTGGCCGAGATGCGATTTTCATAGAATCGATTCACGACACAAAGGAGCCGTGTTACTCTGTGTCCAAAACATCTCCCTCATATTTACACACACCTGTTTAATAAAACACAACGCAGCCCCAGTCCCGAGGAAAAGTGTCTGTGTCTTCTCTGTGAAGGCGTTTTTCTACTGCTGCGTCTTTACAAACGTGACCAAACCATTACTGCCCAGGACACAAAAGTGGTCAGATACCCCTTTTAAGGAAAATTAAATTAAATTAAATTTAGGTAAAAGATTTAAACAAAAATGCATCACAATGAGAATTTGTGTATGAAAATATATGTGTAATATGATGTGCTGTAAATATGAATACACTGTATATAGTAATAGAAGGTATATTTTAAATGTCAGTGACCATGGACAAACCCTGAAAAACAGATTTGAATCAACGGCTCACTGACATAAATAACATTAAAAGCATTTATTTTATTGTATTTTATTTTATTTTATAAGTTGCATTGTTTTTTTTATGGGTAAAACCCAGAAACCTTGTATTTATGCAACACTACATAGTACTACACGTTTAAGAAAATTGACGTGTCCTCTCTTTCTCACAGATGCTCCCGTGGAGTTGCCCATCGCGGTCACCTCCAAGCAGGTGCGTGACGTCCTGAGGAGCGAGCTGTCCACATCGGTGCCTGTAGCCAGTCCCGCCATCGTCATGGGAACGACGATTAATCAGATCAGTTTGACACAACCAAAAGGAGGAGAGACGCACCTGCGTAGCAACGCGACAGGAGGCGCTAAAACGGGTAGCTGATCGATACATTTTCACTTTTTCCTTCTTAGCTGCTTTCTTCACGTCTCGTGTGTTCTGGCAGTTTGAGTGATGCCTGGTGTCTTCTCCAGCCTCCTCTCCTCAGTCTCTGAGGTCCATTATGAAGCGGAAAGCAGAAGGTGAACCAGGTTCTCCCTCCACTAAGAAAAACCTACAGTTTATTGGGGTCAACGGAGGGTAAGTGTCAGTAAATGTGGACCTTCCGTCAGTCATTTTCATGCACTTAGTGCTGCAGCAGGCAGCTTTCACTGGTAACTCACTGGTGTTTCATCTCGCAAGCAAAGAAGAAATGCTTATATACAGCAATAAAACAGGTATTTAACCAGGAATAAAACTCAGTGGGATTAAATTTCTCTTTTGCAAGTGTGTTCTGACCAAGATAGACTGCAGCACATACAGGTTAGGGCAACTTTCTCAAGCGTACCACATACTCAGTACAGTGTAAAAATAATAAAATATACAAAAGTCATCTTCATCAACTTCTGGCTCTTGTTCTGAACTGTAAACCTTAAGTTCCTTATTTTTTTTAACCCTGCTTTTTCATCCAAATGAATGTGTTCTGTCCACACTAGGGCTGCAACAATATCTCAATTATTAATCACCGGAATATTTTTATGTCTTTTTGTATAAAAAAATAATACTTTAAACAAGTTCTTCAGCTTTTTTCAGCTTCTTAAATGTGAACATTTTCTGGTTTCTTTCTTTCTTTCTTTCTTCTTTGTTTCTTTGCATCACCTAATGTACAAAACATCCGGTGTTTAATTGGTCACTGTGGTTGTTTGTCTCTGTGTGGCCTCTTGTCTCTTTTTTTGACAAAAAGTGAATTTAAAGAAAACATTAAAAGTGAATAATTTTGGATCTAAAGTGTGGGGAAACACCAATCACCTTTTTGTCAAAAAAATTGTCTACCGCTTTATCCTTTATTATGTGAGGGTCACGCAGCCACTGGTGCCAATCCCAGCTGACATGGGGCAAAGGGTGAGGTTCGCCCTGGTCAGGTTTCTAGTCCATCGCAGGGCCACACAGAGACAAACAACCACAGTGACCAATTAAACACCGGATGTTTTTGGACTGTGGGAGGGAACCGGAGAACCTGGAGAAAACCCACATGCAGAAATTAAGCAATTAAGAAATGAATTGTCCAGATGCAAGTCTTTTCCTAAAAGCTTTTCAATTGAATGCACCTATTGTGACGTGTCTTTGTGCGATCAGCTCCAAAACGTATTGTCCTCTCGCAGTTATGAATCCACATCATCGGACGACAGCAGCAGTGAGAGTTCAGACGAGGGGAGCGACTCCAGCGAGTATCACGAAGCCAGAGAAAAACTACCAGAATCCACAGTCCTGCACCAGCAGACAGCCAGCACCGAGGTTTGTCAGCCACGGGAAAGCAACACCGAACCTCAGCAGGCAGTCGAACCCCCAACCGCCAGTCCAGAAGCACAGCAGAGGCTCAGCCCGTCTGCAACTGCAGACCCACCACTGCCAGACAAAGTCCCTCAGTCACCAGCAACGGACACTGTTGTGCAGGAATGTGCCTCACAGCTGCCGCCAGCCGCCGACCCCGCCCCGACTCCTCCGTGTCCAGCGATGCCTTCTGCCTCCGCAGAAACTGTCAGCCAGTCATCAGAGAGGCTCACAGTCTCACAGGGAATCTCCTCCACATCACCAAGCTCAGAGAAGTCCACGGTTAGCTCCTCGTCTTCGTCAATGTCTGTCACGACAACCGGCGAGGTCACCGAGCAGCGGTGCGGCGTCCATTCAGAGGCGGGCGTCTCCTCCAGCCAGTCGGACACAAAGCCAGCAGCTGACGGCAGCACGAATGACGGCACTACGGCGCCGGCCAAACAAGTCAGGTGAGCTTAAATGCATTTTCTTCAACCTGTTTAAAATCATCCCAGTTAAAAAATTAAATCTTTCTATTTACGCAAGAAACGTGCGTTTGTCTGTCTGTCTGTCTATCGCACATCCATCAAAGTGGCTTCAGACTTGGCAGTGACTTACTAAGGTCACCAGTGTTGTTGGAAAGGAAATGCTACAGATACTGTATATTCTGAAATAATGACATGTTTGCTTTAAATCAAGCTCTCATGAGGGGAAACAGAAGCTTCTCAAGTGTCTCATCTCAGTGTTTTTTGGTAAAAAAAAAAAAAGATCTGATTAGTTTAGAAAACTCTGTCTGCTAATCACATATCTGTTAAACGGTTAACTTGACAGGTGAAGTGGCAGGTGAATTACTAAGGGCACCAGCAGATGCAAGCGATATCGTTAGAACTGTGACAGATACTGTGTTCAACAATACACCAAAAAAGAAGAGGTACTGAACAAGAGCTGCACTAGTGGGCTTAAAAATAAGTAATCAGATTATGATGTGTGTGTACAGTACATCCAATAAACCATTTTGATATTGTCAGAGTGGCAGCTTCACTTTCATCTGTACTGAAAACAGATTCTCTTTTCACTCTTTCCTCCTTTCTCACGTCTTTGACTTTCATTTCTGTTTATCAAGTCTCATTTTGTTTAAAACTGACCTACATCATGTTCCTCAAACAATACTTAAATTTCCTCTGTTCTCCATAATAAAGCCGGAGGCTCAGCAGGTCCTGTATTCAATAAACAAGAGTGGACAGTCTCTAAGTCTCCAATAAGAAAGCTATGTTACTTCCAGAACCGGGTTCTACTTCCATTCGTTCCTGCCTTGTTTCCATCCATTTTTATCAAAAGAGGAAATGTGTTTTGTTTACAGATGGCAGACACACGGTAACCCAGACCTGGAGGTCATGACGTGAACAACACTTTACATTAACAGCGTCGAAATAAAATGTCATTCCATTGAGCATTTTTGTTACTGTCAGGCTTTAATTCGGATTATCTGTGTGCAAGTGAACGTGCAGTAGCCAGTGGGTGACGATACTGCCTGTTTTCTCCTGGTCTCTCTGTCAGACTGGAGCTGAGTGACACCCTGATGTCGGCCCTTGTTGCCCTGCAGAAAGCTCTGGGGGAACCCAACGCCTTCAGCCAACAAGGAGCAGTACGTCTTCCATTTAATCTACTTTGTTTTTAGGCTACACTACAGGGATTAGAGAAACAACAAGCAGGAGTTTGATTAACGCACCAGCAAGTGTTTTACTGAGTTTTACTGGCAGATATTGAGATTGCAATTTGATTTGGGATGTCATTCTTTATTTATTGTACTTTAGACATACAGTAGAACAAGATGGAGCATTATCACATGATATACTATCAAACTGTAACTTAATTGACATGAAACAGATTTTATCAAATGTTTGACTATCTTTAAGCTATTTTATAATACCATATTTTGATGGTATTTCATGTAGTCATATTCCATCTGGTTTTATATCTATTACACATGAAAAATGAGCACTAAAATAAAATAAAAATATAATTTTAACATACATCTCAGCCCAAATTCTTTTTAAATGTAGTCACAGTCAGCATACCCTGTATGCCACGTGTTATTGTGCCTCTCAGCATTGTCCTCATTGTCTCTGACCTGTAGAGGGCGGCCTACACCACCGTGCTGCAGGAGTGGCTGCGCGTGTCCTGTCACAAATCTGCCGACACGGCCGTGGTCAAAGCCTACATGGACGCCTTCGCCTCAGTGTCCCCTCAGCTGCTGGAGTTTGTGATCAACATGGCGGACGGCAACGGGAACACGGCGCTTCACTACACCGTGTCGCACTCCAACTTCCCTGTGGTCAAACTGTTGTTGGACACTGGTGAGTTAAAGCGTCACTGTGTAACTTTTGATTACCGTAAATTCCGCTCTATAAGCCGCTACTTTTTTTTCCTTTGACGCTTTGACTGCTGCGGCTAATAGAGTGACGCGGCTCATTTATGGATTTTTATGATTTCCTCAATCGCCCCACCAGGATAAATAAAGTTTTCTGAAACTGAATGGATATTTACGGCCGAGCGGCCACCAGAGGGCGCTCGAGCAGCGCAAGAGCAAGACAGACAGGTTAAAGAGATACTGTAATGTAATGTTTTGAACAGTCTTTTTGCGCTTCATGTACACACCCTCGTCATGGATAACACACGAAGAAATGCTTATGATGCAGCTTTTAAGTTGAAGGCGATCGATTTGGCTGTGCAAGAAGGAAACGGTTCGTAAAAAAGCCGGCATGGTTATCTCATTTTACTGCCGTATTACAGCTGTGTTACTGCCGTGTTTAGTAATTAAACATTTAAAAGAATTTTTCTGTGCACCATAAAGATCTCATGTTTCAGGGTGGCCACCTGCACCTTATAGTCAGGTGCGCTCTATGGTGCGGAATCTACGGTATTTCTGTTGCTGATGTTATTCTTCCACCTCTGTTTGGTCGTCATGAACAGAAATGATGGATCGTTATTTTGTATGACGCATCCTTCATCTGGAAGGACTATCAGCTCTGACTGAGGGAGCGTTTGGGTGTATGCAGCGGCAGAGCAGGGGTGGGCGGGGTCAGGAAGTGTTTTAACGCCTGTGTTTTCTGAGCAGCAGAATTCTCCTCTGAAACATTTTGTGGCCACTTGTTCTCCAAACTGTTACTGTCTGCCTCTGTCTGTCTCTACATAAAACTAATCAACAGATCACTTCCTGTGTGCAGCACCAGCGACATGAAACCTAAACTCTGTATAGTAGATAGGCTTAGTCAGCGCTGTTAGCATCGTGTGAACTCGTACGATAATCGTTTGAATCTGACAGTTGTTTATATTTGAAATGCACAATTTTAAGATTTTTTTGTTACGTACACATTTTGATTTTTAAAAAGATCATCAATTAGGACATTTCATGATTTTTTTGAAGGATTTGTAACTTGATATTTCACCTTCTAATGAACTGGTTGCTCCTGACGGCTGAAAGCTGAGTGACAGGCTGCACATAGATGTGCTGTATGAATGGGTGAATGGCAAAACTGTAGTGTAAAGCAGCTTTGAATGGTCATCAAGACTAGAAAAGCACTATATACAGTATATAAATACAAAATATTACCATTTATTATGTCATACTATCTCATAGTGTTCTTTGTTTGTGCTCTTGTTGGTTTATGAAGTGTCACACTGACGTCTCTGTGTTTCCTGTCAGGTCTGTGTAACGCTGACAAGCAGAACAAAGCAGGCTACACTGCGATCATGCTGACAGCGCTGGCTGCCTTCCACTCTGACAGTGACCTTCAGACCGTCCTGCAGCTGCTGCGCACGGGGGACGTCAACGCCAAGGCCAGCCAGGTGCGCCCTCTGCTGTTGCTTAGGCTTTATTGCAGCTCCAGCTAATTTGATTTTAAAGGTCATATAAAACGGTCTTTTTGAACCAAAAATCGAGATTACTGATGTCTATTTAGATAAATTAAATAATATTAATGGTCAAAAACCTCATAGTCTCTTCAGATTAAGTCAGTTTATTGCTGCTCTCTGCCAGCCTCTGAACAGGCACTCTGTTTCTGAGCTAATGCCCGCCCCCCAGAACACTGAGTCTCTTGTGATTGGCCAGCTACCACTCAAACTCAGAAAACAGAAAATGGGAGTGGTCCTGTAAAATCCTGTCAGCTGACTTCACAGTCTGATGATCACTTATGGCTGCTCGGTGATTTTTGAGGAGACTTTAACCTTTTTCAGGTGGTTTGCGTTCTGCAAACACTACCGCTCAAACATTTGGGGTCACTTAGAAATGTCCTTATTTTTGAAAGAAAAAATAATCTTCATTATCTTCATTGTTTTTCAATGAGGATAACATTAAACTAATCAGAAATACACTCATGACATTGTTAATGTAGTAAATGACTATTCTGGTTTTTAATGCAATATCTACATAGGTGTATAGAGGCCCATTTCCAGCAACCATCACTCCAGGGTTCTAATGGTACATTGTGTTTGCTAATCGCGTTAGAAGGCTAATGGATGATTAGAAAACTCTTGTGCAATTATGTTAGCACAGCTGAAAACAGTTTAGCTGCTTAGAGAAGCTATAAAAGTGACCTTCCTTTGAGCTGGTTGCGTATCTGGAGCATCACATTTGTGGGTTCGATCGGACCATTCATTTTGCAACTCATTTGATAAATAAAAGTGTGAGTTTTCATGGAAAACACAAAATTGTCTGGCTGACCCCAAACCTTTGAACGGTAGTGTAGATTAGGTCGGGGGTTTCTCAATCCTGGGCCTGTGGACCCACTGCCCTGCATGTTTTAGATGTTTCCCTGCTCCAACACACCTGATTGAAATGGTCAGCTCATGAGCAGACAGTGCACAAGCCTGATAACAACCTGTGTATTTGAATCAGGTGTGTTGGAGCAAGGAAACCTATAAAACATGCAGAGAAGTGGGTCCCCAGGACCAGGATTGAGAAACCCTGTAATAGGTGACCTCACCTAACAGGCAGTATCATTTTTTTCACAATTAGTGCCACTGCTCTTATAAACCAGACTGTTATATGATGAAAAAAAATGTCTACTGTCTTAATACAACAGTTAAATCTCCAGTGAATGACGCGTATGTGCTCACTGTTGTTTTTCATAACCGTGACATCTTTCCATTCTGCGAATCAACAATGTGCATATAAACACAGTCTGATGGCAACTTCCTGGGTCTTTGTGCAGGCCGGTCAGACTGCACTGATGCTGGCGGTCAGCCACGGTCGAGGTGACATGGTGCGGGCGCTTCTGTCCTGTGGGGCTCAGGTCAACATCCGCGACGATGACGGCTCCACGGCGCTCATGTGCGCCTGTGAACACGGTCATGTGGACATTGTGCGTCAGCTGCTGTCAGTGCCGGGCTGTGACGCCACTCTCACTGATAATGTAGGCCATTTATAAAAGTCCTGTTTTTCTCGTCTTGGTGTTTTCGGACAAGTCCGGCGTCTCACCGCCAGACTTCTGTTGTTTTCTCCGCAGGACGGCAGCACGGCGCTGTCCATCGCGCTGGAGGCCAGCCAGAACGACATCGCTGTGCTTTTGTACGCTCACCTCAACTTCGCAAAGCCTCCTTCGCCTGTGAGTTCCAACCTGCATCAACGAGAAGAGAAATTTGTCAGACGAGAGAGTTTCCTCGTATGTTTGCCTCAGTAGCGGCAGCCAGATGAGTTTATTTTCCTGAAAGCAACACTTAGCATTCAACGAGTAACAGTTTAAAAATCGTTTTGTTGGCAGGACTTCACCTCAACCTCTGTAACTTAATGATAGTCAGAGACTCATACTGCCACAGTCATGACGCAGCAAAAAAATATCCATGACTCAGCAACACAGTGATACATGACACAGCAAAAAAGATCCACGACACAGCAACACAGTGATCCATGACACAGCAAAAAAGATCCATGACACAGCAATACAGTGATCCATGACACAGCAAAAAAGATCCATGACACAGCAACACAGTGATCCATGACACAGCAAAAAAGATCCATGACACAGCAACACAGTGATCATGACACAGCAAAAAAGATCCATGACACAGCAACACAGTGACCATGACACAGCAAAAAAGATCCATGACACAGCAACACAGTGATACATGACACAGCAAAAAAGATCCACGACACAGCAACACAGTGATACATGACACAGCAAAAAAGATCCACGACACAGCAACACAGTGATCCATGACACAGCAAAAAAGATCCATGACACAGCAACACAGTGACCATGACACAGCAAAAAAGATCCATGACACAGCAACACAGTGACCATGACACAGCAAAAAAGATTCCATGACACAGCAAAATAGATCCATGACACAGCAAAAAAGATCCATGACACAGCAACACAGTGATCCATGACACAGCAAAAAAGACCCATGACACAGTGACAGAGATCCATGACACGGCAACAGAGATCCATGACACAGCAAAAAAAAAAAAAAAAAAAAAAATC